>JASAMV010001306.1:0-16630 GCA_030248065.1 Rhynchonema sp. JSB1_4
ACAGGCTCACTGATCGTCAGGTGCACGAAAGGCAAATGCAAAAAACCGCAAAATGCTTGGGTCCAAGTCACCAATGCTGTACCATACATCTTTAATCAGCATTGCAAATAGACGTACCCAAAATATCACAATTGTCTCCCGTGTAGCCAGCCAGACAGATACAGGTCTGTCCATCATCGGTGGGATGTCCCCCATTGGCACACGTCCGCATCTGCGGCGCGTACTCGCATGTTTTGCCGATGTAGCCATCGGCACATGTGCATCCGCCCAGATATAGGGTGCCCCCATGTGCACACTTCACAACCGGGGGCGACGGATCGATAACTGAAGCACACACACTTACTGGTGTCACCTGGCGAGCTGATGTTTCAATTTGGCATGGGAAAAAGCTTGACAGCGCAGGATACAGTCTACCCTCACCATAGTGAGACGAACAAAACTATTGCAGAGCGAAGGTCTTGACCGGTTTATGAACTTCATGTCGGTCACTGTTGAGGATAATTCGCCATACAACATTGTAAGAGACCAGTAACAGATTTGGGACCAAAAATACAACCCGCCGACAATGTTCACCATACGAAGTCACCATAAAGAGGGCACACTGTATGTATAAACCCACATCCATTGTCGCAAAAACTCGGGTAGATTCGATCAAACGGCTGCGTCGCTGATTGGCTCGATATCTGAAAAAGCGCGTCAAATTTGTCAGAAAGTGCTGTATTGTTGGTTGACAGTTGAAACATTGCACTCTTTAAAGTGAACTGAAGTATGAAGGTTTGGATGCTTACTTACCACAGGGTGACTATAAAGAGGCCAGCCTGTAGCAGTACATCCCATCACAACTTAACCATCACATAGAACATCGCATCGGGTGTGACACAGTCCCAACGATCGAAAATGACCGTCACATTGCTGACAGTGTCCCTCGTGTGTCCCAGACTTGTGAACAATGGGGCTGAACCAGCTGCAGGCAGCGGGGCCGAACTGACGGACAGGTACAGGTCCTGCGTTGTCATTCATTGCAAGAATATTGCTCACCGAAGTTTTCCACTTGAAGATCTGGGTCCTATGCGGAAATTGGTGGAAAATGGGCCCTCCGACAAAAGAAAAAATCGAGTCTGGAGCCGGGGGGGGGGGTAAGTGGAAACGTTTCCAATTACAGCTCTCGCAGGCTTTAAGTCTGTTGGCTGAAAAATCGATTGCCCAGAAAAAAACAAAGCCAATTGGAGTCCCCGGGGGCTTTTAGTGGAAAAATTTCCACTTTGAGCCATCGAGGGGGCGTTAAGCGAAAATCTTCGGTATTCTGAAGGGTTTTGATCATTTGACCTGGACACTTAACACGTGCGGCCATCTGGTGCATTCGCACTGACGACGACCTGGTGTAGCGCTTATCTGTGACAACAGAACCAAAACGTTGTCGTGTCAGGTCGGACGTGGGGAGTTCACCCGACGGAATCGCCATGAATGGGCATGATAACAAGGACAACATGTACGGTTGGTATCACTCAAACCGGTTTATGCATCCTAAACCTGAAATGCATTTATGGTAACAACCAAGATAATAAAACGTTGATTGGATATTTACAGGTTTATCAAACGAGCACTGTGGCACCAAAATATTGGCAAAACCGTTACCTGCGCGGAACCGTTGAAGCCTGACACCCCGAGCGTCATGTAGGATTCGGGCGCTGTAAAAAATATAAGGAACTTTCAAGTTTCAAGTTTGGTACTTCGTGTCGCTTGGAGTTGCTCCAGCGCACCAGTGCACATTATTAAGATCAGCCATGCGCACTGATGATGACCTGGTGCACCGCCCACCACAAGTGTTCGATGCATACAGACCAAAATGGATAAACCTGGGTGATTAAGCTTGATTGGTGCCTGCAGAAACTTCCCAAAAACAAAAAATCACGTGCAAATTTTCAAATATATGCACCAACTGGCAATTTGCCAAGGCGACACCACCCCAACGCTGCTGTATTGCGTGTAACCGAGAAACGCCGTCACATTTGAAGCGGTTCGCAACCTCAAGCTACAGGGTTTGGCTGAATCAGCCGTCAGGTACAGGGTCATCGGGCCAGGGACGGGGTCGGCCAGTTTGTAGATGTACAGACTTCCTGCTTGGTAGGTTGCAGGGATTACTGTAGTACCATCGGAGTTAGTGACCTTCACAGAGGCTGAAAAATGATCAGAGTATGGTTGTTTTCATGCGACTCATTTTTGTTGTTCACATTGTCGTGGTCACGTGACTTTCTGTAATAGCGTGAATCACAATTCGAGATCTTGTTGGCATTAATTAAGATCGGCTGCGTCGTCTATGCGTCAATGCACTGAGCCATTTCAATAATGCCGGCACACTTTGTTAATAATTCCAGAAATTAATAAAATAATTTGAGCAATCGTGAAAAATGAAACATCAACCAGTCATCTATACCGACTAACTTCCCAGCGCAACCAGCACAACACTCGCATTGACAGTCTGCTCGACCGCAAATTGTAGTGATCGATTCTGCCAATCGCACGCGGATTGATGGTCGTCCATTTTGACAAGCTGAGTTTCGCTCAAAGTGTCACCGAAATTGACCAGTACCTGCGTGCGTGGAGTTGAAAAAATGATGTGTTTTTTCGTGCATGGCTAATTCATGCAAGTATCGTCGAATTTCGTGCATAACAAGCGCAAATGCCCGGTTGTCCTATGGCCTAAAAAACCTGTGACCAGCTTTGACTTGAGATCATATTACTTCTTGATGTGGCAACAAAAATATTTTTAAATTTACTGGGGCATAACCATAAGCGACCGCAGTGTATAAGGGTCATTAGTTTGGTTGTGTCATCTCGTAATATCAAATTAGGGCAGGACGGATGTCCTGGCCAGTGCTTGACACCTTTTTTCGTCCAACTAACATCTTGAATTGTCTGTGCGGTGACCGGGATAACCATTCCACCACTCCTCACAGCCAACAGGTTATAAATGTCGAACTCCGGGCCCGCGCCTGGTGTACCAACGAACAGGATGTAAATCTAAGCAAAAAATATTTGCTAATTTGTTTTTTTTACAAAGGCGAAAGAATCCCGAATGTAACATGCAAACCGGTATCTGCCAAGGAAAGATCAGCGCACTCAGTTTTCTGTACGCCACTGTGTAATCCGTTTGTGTGGCTGCTGCATCCGTGACCAGGATAACCGGGGAGTTTGGTGCCAAATGTCCAACAGTGATGCAGTCGTATAGCAGGCTGAAACATTACGTTTCATGCATACACATGTGTATTGGTCGCACAATGACTATATAAGAATTGTTCAAATTTTTTCCTGAATCGTAAAGAGGGAAATTGGCGGGCAGTGACGTTGCGTTGCGTGATCACACACTAAGAATGCAGTCAGTAAAATGTTTCGGACCCGCAGCAACGTGGGTGCTCTGCTGGATTATTTTCAGATGAAAATGTTTTATGAGAATCACAAATGGCACAGTGGTTAAGAGTGACTGAACGTGAAAATCAGGATTCATTTGATGGTCATTGTGCGACCTAAAGGCGAACTCCGCCAACACGAGCCCGATTTCAAAGGTGGTGTGCATTCAAAACGAATAGAAAGAGAAAATCATCATGCTCCACTTTTATTCTTCAACGTGTTACATTTCCCAAATCAGCAGCCACGTCAGAATGTTTCACTGTTCTGCCAGCTGCGAAATCGAGCTCATGTTGGTGTGGTTTGCCTTTACACCTGTAGCAGTGCTGTGGCTACTTTGGCGGGGCGGGTAGGGTACATACGTAAATGGAAAATCCGGGGCGGGTAAGGGGGCAGTGTACCTGGAATTTGGGGGGATTCATTTTAGGTGGGGGGAGATTTTTCGGGGCGGGTAGTGTACCATACAACTTTTTGTTCGGTGGCCTTTTTTATGTGTCACAAAGTACTAATACATCGCGCTCAGCATAATGTTTTGCATTTTTAAGGGTCTTCGGTCGAAATTTAGGCATTTGTGAGCGAAAATGGGCATTTTGAGGGTAAAAATCGGGGCACGTAGTTGGGTAGGGTACCAGAGTGGGGCGGGTAAGGTAAAATTGAAAGGGGGGCGACCCTCCCCACCCAGGCCACAGCGCTGACCAGTAGTTCGGCTGGTCTCTCTCTCGCTCCGTTGAAGTGGTTTTTCAAACACCCCGCTGCGGTGTAACCCAGAGAAATAACTCCACGGGGTGTTTTGAACACTCATCACAGTGTTTCGGGTGAAACAGTAGTATATAAGGATGACCAGAACTGACAATGTCAGGTGAAATCGGAAAATTATAAAAATATTTTAAATGTTTTCCATTGAAAACACGGTATAAAATTTGAAACGAGTGATGTGTTTTAGTTTGGATGTCGTCTTGTAAAAATCAACGAAAAGAACTAAAACTTATTTTTTTTTGTCTCATGTTAATGTTTGAGGCTAGCTACACATGTTGTTATGTACCTTCCCGCTTGAAATCTTATCCTTCCGCTTAATCCTTGTTCGAACTCAATAGATCAAGTTACCACGCCGTCATGAGGGCAAGGGAAAATATGGTACAAAAATGTTGCCCACGCGGGGGAATTCAAAAATTGCCTCATATTTATTTGTGCGGATGCTCGCTTGCTAAGTTTGGTACCAAACAGAAGCTAAACAGATGCTACAGTTGCTTGGGTCATGAGGGGGAACGAGATCATGTTACTTGTTAGTTTAAACAAAGTCAGCATTTTCTCGAACATGTTTTAGCATAGCACTTTTATTTTCTCTTTTTTTCACTTGACTAGCCGGGACCCGGGGCTACGGCCCGGCAACCGCGCCGCGCCCGTGCCGGGCCCCCACCCCCCCCCCCCCCGAAGACCCGTTAGCATACCCAAAGCTACCCGTGAAAATTGACCCGTCCGCACCTCCGAGGGAGGGGGCCACAGACAGACAGACATACGTCTTCCTGTTTTAGTAGTATGGATTTTGCGGAAGGTAAGTGAATTTAGCTTACTTTGGTGTTCTTAATCTGCAAGTTTATCTTATTTTCAGATCATGTTGTGGATTTTTGAAGGCACTCAACCACCTCGATAAAATAATGAAAAAACCTCCGGCACCCAAAATAAAAAGTGTTCCAAGGTCTAGCTAAGCAATGGTTCACAGATCATCATACTGGGGCCGACAAAATAGATTTAGTTCTGTAAGTTCCATTTCCATCACTAGCAGGGATTGAACACCCACGGTAATGGGTTACAATCACCATAATGGCTGATGTGATTTTTAACAAATTGAGCTACAGAACCAGATATGAAAAGATGCCAGTTTCCTTTATAAACCTAAATATGTTTGGAATCGGGGCTGGAGTTCAACAAGGCCCAACTTGCAGTAATATTACTCGGGATATAAGAAGCGAGAAGAAACCAACGACAAGAAAAAGTAGAACGAAAAATATTTAAAAATTTAGTTTTTTTATTTCAGTTTATTTATTCTGGCAGGTTCTAATTTTTGTCTCATGTTTATTTGTTCGGCAAGGATCTGGCAAAAAGTAGCATTTTCCCCTGTGATTCTCAAATATTTGAAAGTATGACGTACGGCCAACAAGGGAAAATATTCCTGTATGAAAAGCGCAACATCACAATGACATCACTGGAGCTCATGACTGCAGTGTAATGGGTGCTGGAAGTTTTACAGGTCAATAAAAAAGAAATACAGTATATGCACAGCGCGCACAACGCTCATGAACAGCAGCAATGATGTTTCTAAACGAGGAAGTTGCACGATCGGCTTTTGAGTTGGAGTTTAGTCAACGATCTGGAGCATGTGTTCAAAAAACTCATGTCGATTCCATCCCAGCGAGACCGAACTTTTTGTGGTCGCCTCCGAGAACGAGCTGGCGTTCATGAGCGTTGCTGGCGAAAAAAGTCTATCTGCCTTCGATCCTGCGCGCTCAATCAAGCATGTGGACTGGGTGGACAATGTGCACTGCTGCATCGTGTCACTGGCACAGAACAACCATTCATATCTGTCGTTATTCGATCTTTGGACGGGACAAAATTTTCAGCGCATTAGGATCGGCAATCAATTCATGAACAAATGCCTTGATAGCACGAACTCCTTGGTCGTCATTGGTGGTGGTAGCGGTGGATCTAAGGTGCAACGAGTCGGTGTTGTTTCCGAGTGAGAAAACGAATAAACGTCAAAGCGTCTCAGCCGTCGCTATCTCAGGAAAGACCTCCGTGGCCGTTGGCATGGATCAATGGGACACAGGCATTACTTTTGGGATCTGCGCAACCTCCGTGAAATCCCTCTATTGAAGAGATTGCCTGCCAGTTCATCAGGACACGGGTTTGAACGATCTGTCGTTCGACAAAGCTAACGATTTTCTGTATTTAATGGACTACGATTCCATTCTCAGCATGTTTTCAAATGTTCACCGACAAATTTCGCATCGGAAGTGCTTGACGGGTGAACAAACAATCCGATGCTCCCGAATAACACCGTTTCCGGACAAAACCGGTGTTTTGTGCACGTACTCCGAAGGCAGCGGGAGTAGGTTCGACTTGAGCGGCGATAAGGCCGTATTCTCATATTTCGAGGCTGGCTGCCCGCCTTCTGCGTTTGATCAGGGTCCGTCTATGGACAGCATTAATGCCAACGGAACTCTTCTGAGCGCTGGCGGACAATTAGAGTTTAAAGTGTGGGAAAGATTTGAGCGACTACGATAGGTCGCTCTACAATTGCCTTGTCTTTGATGTGATATAAGCATTATTTTCATCCCTCTGCATTGAAACAATACCAACAGCTATCTTTGAAATAAAATAAAAAATTATGATTAACTCAATTATGCACGATCCTTCAGGAAATGGACATCAAAAAAACCAGAACGTGCTATGCGTCGCATGAAGCATTTCTCATCATACAACAACTGGCATGGACATGCAAATGATCCCGCTTTCATTTTCAACCCCCGTTCGGATGAATTGTTGATGCTACACCACGACTTTGAGGGTGCATGTTTTTGTAAGCAAAAAACTTCCGCAAAGGAGCTGGATTCTCTTTGGTGTTAATCGGATGAACAAATTTTTCGTTACAAATGGCTCGATGACACCGACGTGCCATTGCCTTGTCGGACTAGGACGTCATTCATTTTGACATGAACTCTTTCACAGTGCGGAAAATACGCGTGGGAGAAAAATTTTGATTACGGAAAGATTTTTTTGTGGACGCTCCAACATTGTACTGTGCGGTACTAAACGCCAAGGAACATGTATGATTGATCTGATTGAGGGCAGACGAACAAGTGTTCAACCATTGTCTAAGCATCTCACACAAAACGCGCGTGCAAAATTCATTCATGAAGGGTCTTCTTTGGTATCGTGCGGGGTGTCAATGCACGCTCAAAAATCTGTGAGCTAAAAATTACATGACTTGCGAAACATGCAACGGCCGTGCGTT
Source organism: Rhynchonema sp. JSB1_4 (assembly GCA_030248065.1). Classification (NCBI taxonomy): domain Eukaryota; kingdom Metazoa; phylum Nematoda; class Chromadorea; order Monhysterida; family Xyalidae; genus Rhynchonema; species Rhynchonema sp. JSB1_4. The sequence goes on from JASAMV010001306.1 coordinate 7,418, forward strand.
TAATATTCGCTTTCTTCCCCTGCACTTGACAACTGTTTCTCTGAAGATTCTCTGCAACTCTATACTATGCTATGTACATAATCATGTTGTTGAGTGGTTTGATGTTCTGTCTGGTGAAAAAATATTCGCTCATGAAACGTTCAAGGACTACAGAGAATGTGAATTTAGTGTTACTTCAATACTACCATACTCGAACTGGGTTGTTTCATTGAAAGGGAACAAGTCATTTTCAAGATCTCTGTTGTTTTTCGATCAGTTTAAACCTTGGGTTAGTCAATCATTCTCCCATAACAAATCATTGGCTTCTGCACTACGTGTCAGTTAGTTGCGATGGCCTGTCTATTGTGTTCAATGATTTTTTCTCTTCGGTTCGCTTGCTCTCTGTTGTGCCGGCATTGACAAAGAAATCAGTCGGTAATAGTCAAGTTTGTTGTCACACGTGTACGTGCCCGAAACCAAAAAAAATGCTTCAATCTGATTTAACTCTCTCAAACAGAACATCGATTCTTTGTTTCGTTGATTTTGATGCATGTCATGCAAAATTATCTGCCTTGCCGGAAAAATAAACATGAGACAAAAATTGCGTCGTGCTACAAATATTTGGTTAAAAAAATTTAATCACATGAAACATTTAGAAAAATTTTATAATTTTCCGAATTTTCCTGACATTGTCAGTTCTAGTCATCCTTATATGCTACTGAAACAGTCCAACTTTGGAGTGTTTAACAAACCCTCCGCTTGGGAAAGCACCACATTGTCAACTCATTTTGTTTGATAAGCGGTTTTTGAGTGTTTTATAATACAACGATATTCGATCTTACATTGATTCCTTCGCGTTGTACTTGGCTATTTTATGTCAACCGTGAAACATTTTTGAAGCAGCCGCAGCAGCATCATAGTCATCTGGCGTTGACCGTAAAGTCCACTCTGGTTTCACAAAGCAAGCATTGTAGCAAGGAGCAATACCTTTGGGAGAATTTTTGAAAACGCGTTGCCTGATTCGTAAAGCACATTGTATTAAGATGTGGCGGCCACATGACTTGCCAACCACTCAACGCACAAGTCTAAGGTCAGTGGCACCACAACAGAATAGAGATCTGTTCGCTTGACAAGAACAAAATCCCATGAAAAGTTTTAGATTGCTAGCATCCCTGAGATCAACGTGCTCAAAGGCGCTTTCAAAATCATCCGTTTTCCGCGGTTTCCGGTTTCCCGATTTTACTTCAAGCCGGGACTTTCTACAGCAGATGCTTTTCCGGTTTCTGGAAGTAGCTTTTACAATCATCAGCTTTCCGGAAGTAGCTTTCTTCACAACAATCATCCGGTTTCCGGTTGTGGCTCTAATTCAAATCTGCATAATTCCAATTCAAGTCGAATTTTTCGAAGGCCGGGAAGTTTGAAATTCCCACACATTTTCTCGATCCCTTCTCGAAGCCATTGACTTTGAGCCCGTGGATCTCACGGGTGCTAGCGATCCAGTATTTCATATTTTGTATTTTTGTTCTTGTCCAGGGCAGTGCCGCAGTTTCAGCGCCAATAATTTTGTCATGATGTCGCTGATAATCCTTGCGAGAGAGACATGCGAAATGCCACGACATCAGGCAAAACGTTTAAAAGTACCGTTCAAAAGGTCTGGAGTACGCATAATTTTGCAACACCCTGCTGTGTTACAGTTCGTTTTGTTTGCATCTGCCCAGCAATGGGCGCATTACAATATAGTAACATCACTGAAACGGAGCTTCTGGTGAATTTCACTGCAGGGACACTGGAATACATTGTAACTCGAACAAATTGGGAACTGCAACCCCCGATCTTGATTGTTTACAATACCTGAGTGTGTCCTGTGCTGCATCTGATGCACTTGTTCGTCCGGTAACATTCTTCAGAGAATTCAGCCAAAACGCTGAACTGTTGGTTCTGATTGTGTTTTTCGTGATGTTTCCCGCTGAAAAAGCAAGAGAACAGCTTTTTCCAAAATTCAATTGTGCAAAATGTGAGTTGCACAGTAAAAGTGCACGACACCATAAAATCACGTGCGTGGATCCTGAAACTTTAGTGCCTATTCCAAATCTTATTATGTCATCATGTGAGTCCATGTGAATCGTGATAAGGCAACATTATTATTGTTGTTCTCGAGAACACTGAAGCGAGAACATGCTCCAGTAGTCACCAAGTTAATTGCAGCAATTTTCTTCCGTGTTTAAAAAATGAAACATCATCCAACCATCCGTGTATCCATTGGTGAGCACATAGGAGTCAAACAACCCCGTCGCATTGAATGTTTGTATCAATTGCACAGCAGCATTGTAGACCAATGGCAGTGCGGTGGAAAGTGTGCTGCGTTGGTTGATCACCAGCGTTAGTGTACGGGCCGATACCAGGAACTCTCGGTCCGGACTAGGAGTTGTCGGCACTGAGAAGGCTTCAGGTTTGCTTTGCCTTTGTCATCAAAATATGACTCTGAGATAAAAAATGATTTAAAAAACGGTACTATCCCACATACTGCTACTTTGACTGATGCATTGGCTAAGGCGCGCGCCGAATTTTAAACAAGCACTGGATAAAATATACTTTTCGCCCAGGTATATCCCTAAATTCGGACCTATAGCTGCGCCCCTGAAAGAGCGTGGACCAACCGGGTTCACAATGCAGCCCAATAAATCCGGGAGGACAAAAACAGACGGGCAGATCTGCTGATGGATAGCCGCCGTTCAAACAGTCGATTTGTTCGCAAAACGTGCCACTGAAAAAATGTAAAAAAACAACTGGGCTTATATTGACGTGGTCAACGCACATAGTCAATGCTGGCCGTCAACACGCCTATTGTCATGTAATGTATTTATCTACATCTCGACACGCTCACTTAGAGCTGTTTTGGTGTGGTTGTGTTGGCGACTTGCGAAGCGCTCTCATGGAGCCCATAAAGTACATTTGTGCTCACGCGAGCCCGAATCACAGAGCCTAAGGCAAAAAAACCTGCCTGAAATGCGGCCGACATGCGCAAGTCTGATTCGGCAGCAGCCCGCCCCCATTTATGCAATAGGGCGGTGATTGAGCCTCAATTATGACCAAGTCAGTCAGGAAAAAACTTAGGAAAATTACAACTGACATTTTAGTTTGTTCGTCTATAGTTTTTGAGTTTGGCAAGACTAAACTGAAACTATTCATACAGTATGGCACACCTCTTCTGATCATGCAAAACAAACATGGGCTGGACCACATGCAAAAGCAGCCCTGCTGCAAAAATTTGTTGATAAGAATTGTATACTTGCGGTATATGTGGTGGTCACCTGTTGCCATTTAGGCTAAAACGCCTGGTCCATGCAAAGTGCATCATACAAATGTTCGACCGATGCCTTTTTGTGCAATCAGTTTTCCGGTCATGAGAAGCACGATCACAATACCTGACCGTGAATGTCAAAGGCTTAGAGCGTATCAGCACAAAATCGACAAAAAAAGCGCACCGACCGCGTGTCCAAATAATGTGTCATGTAAAAATGTCGTCATGGCACAAAACATCTTTTCAACTGCCAGGCAAGTCCGGCCGCCCTCAGCGTCACTGATTTGTGGACAAAACCCGAAGTGTGTCGTGGAGAGGCGATCGCCGCTCAATTCTGACGTCAACAGCTGACACCAATCAATCACCGACCAGTTTACGATTTTAGGTGTGCACGACTGATTCAGTGATGTTTCGTACCCATGATGACCCCAACTTTCCTGTCAGTATTTTTCACGAAGAACGCTTTTTATTAACCGACAACGGTATTGCAACGATTAATGGAGTTGTGGAAAAAATCTATACATGGAAAATATAAATCAATTGAAGTTAACAAAACAACGATGACAAGTTAGCCCAAGCTTGCACTGGAGAAAACCAGAGCTCTTCGAAAAAAAGGTTTAAACTAAACTTGGGCTAACCTCACAAACAAAAACAATACCTAGCAATCACGCTACATTAAGTATGTCGGCATAAACGTGTATCACAATAACTAATTCATGTGGCCCCAAAAATCGAACCCTACATTCAGCTCAACTTTTCAAAAACGTGCAATTTTCAAGACCACAAACTGACTATATGATTTGAAAAAAAACACCACAGATAAAAAAATAACCACAAAACAGCACACCACGATCAGATTCTGAGAACGCACAAAACAGACAGACTAGCACGGTGGAATCAGCGCGTTTAAAACTAGAAGGAATAAATTCGTAAAACCCGGGACCAAAGAAATCTGGATAAATTAACGAACAAGTATATTACACGAAGTACACGAAACAAAATACTCGCGATAACTTAGGCCGCTCTCTGACAAAAGCAAAAAGCAAAAAGCAAAAAGTTTAACACACACTTTTTGCTTTTTGCTTTTGTCAGAGAGCAAAAGCAAAAAGCAAAAACTTGAAAAAAAGCAAAAAGTCATCATGACTTTTTACGCCCAAAACCAGGCTGCACAAACCCGAAAATCAAAAATTACACAGGCTTGGAACACGCTAATGTTTGCTGCTTGTGCGCGCTGCACAACTTTTTACTTTTTTGCTCTCTGACAAAAGCAAAAAGCAAAAAGTCAACTTTTTGCTTTTGCTCTCTGACAAAAGCAAAAAGCAAAACAGCAAAAAGTGTGCGTTAAACTTTTTGCTTTTGTCAGAGAGCGGCCTTAACGAAATATTATACAAAATTTGTGGCCCTGAACCAGACAACCCAATAACCCGCGCGCCTTTTATGCAAGAAGAATTACCGGAATATTTTTCCTACGAGAGCACAAACACGAAAAATATTTGTAAAGTACAAGCATATGAACAACAGAAAATATAAATAACCACTCTTTTGTTTGCAACCCGCTTCAAAACCATAAACTTCACCCGAATATAAACAGTTAACAAAATCAGCGTAAATTAAAACAACACAATTTATCAAACTACAAAAACACGCGGTTCCAGCACGTAAACATAAAAACTATGAAATTGACAGATTCCGATAAGCAAAGAATATGAACAAACAAACTCGAACAAAATATTTTCCACAGTAAAACTCTCCAAAGATCTATACTTTGTCCCATCAGCACGAGCTACATATGTACTGTACGTATGCTTGAAAACATATGTATTTTAGGTATTTAATAAGATCAGCATAAAATTTTACATCACACAAGGATTTTCCCAAGTTTCACAAGCCAAAAATCACAAATTTGCAAGAAAAAATAACTCCACCCTCCAAATAACCATATACCACATTTGGACAAATTGTGCCACCTCAATCACGGTCGGTATACGTAGTCTATCACAATAACCCAAACTCCACAAGACCATCTTCTATGAGCAAACAACCACAGTAATTCATCGATCGATACAATAGGATTGACAAAAGAAACATGTTTCTCACAAACACTATGAAATTGGACACAGATAAACAACAACAAAATAATAATTCGATGCAGGACTTTCAAATTCGACAGGAAATTCAACCGATTTCCATTGGGTACGTATATTCTCAAAACATTTCGATTTTTTGTATTACACCATGGGATGAGTTCGAAAAATAGAAGCCCAACAATTTACATTTTCGAACAGTTTTTCATACATTTCCTTGTCGATTCAGGCAAAATACATGACATGTTGCGACTCCGGGTGTACGCTGACGGCACGCGCTTGCTGTGTCGAACGGTCTGCACTCTCACCGCTGTGTGCACTGCCTTCGCCGCTGCAAACAAAAAAAGATATAAAATTGACAATTATGGTTCATTCAAATTACCAGGTCGCCACTGACGATGACCTGGTGCACCGTCCGCCTGAGAAAGTGGTCGCAATGGACAACCAAAAAAGCACATTGCTGTACAATGCACATTCTCAAATCGCAGTACACCTTTCTCTTTGAAGTTGCATTGTAATCGACATCTAATATTCACTGCCGAAAATAGTAACACACTAGACGGGACCCGTACCTACGGCCCGGCTACAGCGCCGCGCCCGTGCCGTGCCACCCCCCCCCTCCCCCGAAGACCCGTTAGCATACCCAAAGCTACCCGTGAAAATTGACCCGTCCGCACCTCCGAGGGAGGGGCCACAGACAGACATACATACGTCTTCCTGTTTTAGTAGTATAGATGAAGGTATCATATTAGCACACTGGGGACCATCGCACGAAAAAACCATGCGTGGCTTCATTTCATAACATTGCCATAAACACGGAGAGGGTACCTGAATTTTATGACAGTCTATCAGCTCCAACAGCGTGTTTTGCGTTTACAACTGAACTGAGGGTTTTGGTTCAATGATCCGACTATTAGCGCTCAAACAATCAATTCCATTTATTATTATCGATGAACCAGAACATTTACGGTTGCGAAACATCACGCCGATGCACCCTATCCATTAACACAAAGTGAATGTTTGAATTTTCCATATTTGAATGAACTGCCAGGCTCGGACATAACACAGTTATAACACACACAGCTTCCTTTAGTCATATGACGAAACATTCCTAGGTTGCAGTTTCTCCTCAGCAACCATAAAAGATACTTATCGCCTGAAAGTCAAGAAAGTAAAAGATATCTTTGCCTTCTGTGACCTAATCGTTCAACAATCAACAACAAAGCCAACCCGAACCTTTCATGATCCTTGTCCAATAGATGATATCGCGCTCTGAACGCCACCAAATGTGCGTAATAGGCAGGCGCCGGGATCGAGACGGAACGAGTGCACCGAGCGTACGTGTGACACAACTGGAATGAGGTGGATATGAGGTATGTATAGTCCGTCCATCAGCTCATGGCACTTTTGTTTGGGAGGTTCAGGTTCCGTTGTACTAAAAATTGTTCCTCCGCAAGGCAATGTCAGAGAAAGCGGCACACAAAAATAAAATAAAAATCGATTTCTCTTTCTTTTCTTTTTCGTAAGCCAACCGGAACCGGAACAGCACTGGATCCTGTCAAACTTTCAGCTGACAAAAAGTGTCATGAGCTGATGGATGGACTATACATGTCTGTTTAGGGGTGGTGTGTGTGTTCATCAGACGCAGTCCGACTGACGATGACCTGGTGCACCGTCATCCGAGACGGCCAACCACCAAACAACATTTTGCAATGCTGCTGAATTCAGATGTCGGATGATTATACGTAAAGTGGTCGTAACACAATTGCTACCTACCTACAATAAACTCTGACAATGCTTTTGGGAAAAACTTTTCAAGCGCGTTGCTTGATCCGTAAAGCGCACGCAGCTCGCGCAGCCAGCTGAGTTTCGTAGAATTTAAAACATCACTACGTTAGACTTGTGGAAGGTAATAATCACGTGACCGCTCTGGTTAATACACGCACAATGCGCTTTACGAATCAGGCAACGCGTTTAAAGTTTCTCCCGAAAGTACTGTCAGAATATACGTATCGTGATTCAGCTACTTCAAACTTCAAAACACACCTAACCGCCAGACGGCAGCACATGCGTGATGCGCATACGCACACGAGTCTCATGCGCTGCTAGTTTGCGAGTAAACAGCAGAAAGACGTTTTTTCTTTTAGATCTAACGTCTTCCAAAAAAAACAAATATACCCCGTACCTGATAAGTCAGCTGTTGCAGTTCATCCGCCGACAAATTATTGTCATCCCACAACACGTGGTAGTGGGACGGACGCGAGGTGCCCTGTGAAACATCAAAGCAGTTAGCAAGCATGCAGCAACCCGGCCGTTGACGTAGTCATTTTCTGTCTGGGACAGCGTGCAATAAAATCGCACACCAATGCAATTCAACTAACATTGCACCAACATTTGGATTTGCAAACTTTCTGGCTCACTGCGTTTACTACAAGGAGTTTCATTGATTTTGGCAGTTATGTTAACCATAAAAACATGGTGGGAATGGATTCGGATCGGGGCCGAAATCAGTGATGTAGTTGGTCCGACGCAAGACAGCTCGCTAGCCAGCCGGGTATGAGAAAATCTGAGTGAATTTGGCCATTTTAGAGAATAAGATGGCTATTTTTATAATAAGTAAATACACTTTTTTACTTGATGACTGGAGCAACAAAGCCAGCTGCCGGTTCGGGGTATACCTAGCTGTTGGGGGTATTACCCCGCCCCCCCCCACCACCAACTACATCGCTGACTGAAACCGAAATAGACGTTCGCTCGTATGGTAAACCCGGTGCGATGTCGAACTTTGGCGGTTGTGAAAACCACGATTTGTGAAATGTTTTCCCGATTTTGTGAGAACTACATTCGACCATAAACACAAATAAGCTTCGTAGCTCACTGCCAACGGTGCATGGCTTGGCACTCGCATAAATATCCGAAACTCACAAATGCCTTCATGCACGAGTCTAAATATAGTTACCTGAATGCCGGCATGACTGCAGAGAAAAAAGTCGAACTCCTGTGGATGTGTGATCACGCTGTCAACTGCCGTGCCGGCTGGGATGTTGCCACTGCGACCCTGCTGAAACAAACACAAAATAGGGTCCTCCTCAGTGTAGTTCTAGGGAAAGGGGACCCTCGGGTGCGTCATCTCCCCCACTGGTGGTACACTATCCACCCATCTTCCCCTCCGGACCAGAACTATCACGAGCCCGATTTCAGAGGTGGCAGATTAGCGAAACATTCAGACGTGGTGGCTGCTATTTTGGGAAAACGTTACACGTCGTGGCGCATGAGGATTTTCTCTTTCCATGCGTTTTGCAGCACACTCACCTCGGAAATCGGGGCTCGCGTTAGCGTAGTTTGCCTTTACACTAGTCCTCCCGGCCGTTTACAGTGCGACGTGAGACATTTGAGACACCAAGTGCATCATTCACTGGAGAGAATGACAGAAGGGTCATCAACGGCATTTGGGGTATGTAGCTTCCCATCTTGGGCGCTGTTGTTTTATGTGTTTTTAACGTTGTTATAGTACGTTTCTAATTTCGTTGCCTCATGCTTTTTTACAGCCGCAGGAAAACTCCCGTTCGAAGTCGAAGCAGGCAACAAGCTCAACAGACAGTCAACAAGCCATGCAGCTGCTCGCGTGCGTTTCGAATTTTTCAGTCACACAAGCTGTGTGTGTCAGCTGCGTGGCTTGTTCACTGTGTGCTGAGCTTGTTCCCGGCCTCGACTTTGAACGGGAAATTCCCTGCGTCTGTAGGAATGCATGAGGCAACGAAATTAGAAATTTACTATACCACACAATCTCCTTCGAAACACAACATCATAGTTTTTGTTATGGTTTCATGTGTGTCATGAAACATTTCC
>JASAMV010001308.1:0-91480 GCA_030248065.1 Rhynchonema sp. JSB1_4
GGCACGCTTGGCCGGCACTGCCGCACAGGCCGCTTGGAAGTCCGCTGAAACATTAGTGGCGATATCAAACTTGGGATGATCGGATCAACCTGCCTGGCCGCGTGATTTACCACACTTGGTTTAATTAGGAAATTATGAACTTGTAGTAGCAAGTCAGAAATATGTCCTAAGGGCATACAAAACAACAAGGATCTGCAACCTGATGAAACTGAATAAAAGTTCGATACTAGAAAAGGTTTTGTCTCGAATTCCGCACTGTAGTCGAAGAGCGTCGTTATTCAGCATATTGTAACCTGTTTGTCTCTGGAAATTGTTTCCAATATGCTGAATAACGACATCTCCTCGAGAACAGCGCGGAATTCGAGACAAAAACTTTTCTAGGATCGAACTTTTATGCAGTTTGATCACGTTGCATATCCTTATTTTATTATGCCATTAGGGTATATTCCTTTCTTGTATTGACATTTTATATCGTGAAACGCTGCGCTTCAGGGTAATCCAATGCAGTACGTGCAAGCGAAACATACAGAAAGGTTGAATTTACCCAGACAGAATTAATTCATTGGCTGGAATTCACAAAACAAAGTCAAGCTCACCATCAAACTCAAAGTCAAAGTTCGCCGTCACACACAGCAGTTCAAAGTCAGATGTTTCGAGCTTACGCTAGCTGGCGCAGTGGACGCGGTTACGAAGGGTCATCTGTGACGAGTTGTTGTGCATGGTCGGATGCTTTTCTCGCCATAATATTATTTTAAGGATTTAACGCAAGCGTTTTAGAAGACAATTTCCAAGTTTTGCGAATTTCTGACAGGTGGTGTTGAAATAACGCTTCGATCACTGACCGCTGTCAATTTTTTTTGCACCGCCGTTGGTGATCGCCTCGTCATTTATTTACATCTGTTCAGAAATTCGTAAAACTCGGAAATTTACGTCTAAAACGCTTGCGTTAAATCCTTAAAATAATATTATGGCGAGAAAAGCGTCCAACCATGCACAACAACTCGTCACAGATGACCCTTCGTTTAGAAAACCGCGTCCACTGCGCCAGCCAGCGTGAGCTCGAAACATCTGACTTTGAACTGCTGTGTGTGACGGCGAACGTTGACGTTCAGCTTGACTTTGTTTTGTGAATTCCAGCCATTATTTGGTGGAATGGCAAAAAAAGTTTGGTGCGTGCTTGAGGAATTGAACCCTCAATCATTTAGTTTGCACTGCTCCTGGTTGGACCGATTGAGGCCAAAATCGTTGAAATCAGGTGAATGCCTCCACACACACCGCCAAACAAATGAGTTGCGTGACTTTATGGGTCACCCTGTACAGAGAGGCATGATTGATCAAGGCAAATTCGATCTTCGATCCTATCACGAGGGCATGAATTTCGAAATCACCATACCATCAAAGCCAATGCAGACACATGTGATGGCAGCCAGACAGACAAGCACTGGCCGAAGGTGTACAGTGGGGGTGTGGACTTTGACGGCAATTTTTGACATGTTGATTTATGTGAGAAAAATTCGATGGGAAGTTGACAAGACGAAGTTTACATATAGTCGGCAGGCAAGTTGTGCAAAAAATAATTCCGATACACCGGTGAATCTCAACTGAATGGCCCAAGGGATCTGGATTCAATTTTAGTGTCCATAGGAGCGTCACATCGCATCAACGTAACCACGATGCTTTGGCCCGATACCGGACTGCCAAGTGTATGTACCTGTGCAAGACCGCGCAAACAGTGTACTCTGACAATAGTTATCCGAGATTTTTCAAAAGCTTTGTCTGATCCATAAAGCGGACGCTGCCCAAATGTGAAACAGCTGACCGCGTGATGAATATGAAACACAGGTCTTTTGCGCTTCACCGATCAGGCAACAAGCAAAGCAAGATTATTGTCGGAGCATGTGGCAAACACAGATGTATAATATTTTGAAAGATGTGCATGCTAATCGAAGTTCTGCACTGCATAGGTATGTACATACCTATAGGTATCTACCGGCACTCCGTTCCATAGCACTGACAATGCAATTGATGGTGCAATCGTATTAGAGAATGCGGTCCCCTGTTTGATGAAGGACGCTAATCGAATAATCCCAGTTGCCTCCGAGAATACCCCAAGTTGTGGCATATCATGCAACCTATGTACATATATCAGTCAGGACCAATTCCATATTTAAATTGATGGCAGAACTTCAAAATTAAACTGAGGGGAGAATATTAGTTTGCTCTTGTGGATCTCTGAGCATTAGGGTATATTCAAATTGATGGCAACAACATTGCACTGAAGGCGTTTATGCCACGTCAACTCTTTTGACAATAATAAATTTGTCCCTGAATTGCAAAGCATGCCTCGTGTCGCGTGATATAATACCCACCGATACAATTGCGGTAGCATCATAGTTGGGCTGCGCTTTATGGATAAAGCTTTCGTTATTCGGTGCGTGTTCCAAAGTTTAATGACAGGGTATAACACCACCCAAACGGGGGCGGCCTAATTAGGTAGCGATTTTCATTAATCAACCTTAGTTTTGTTCCGAGGGGAGAATTCAAATTGGTTGCCTTGCTTTTTTATATATATTTGCGAACCGTGTGGTTGCCAGATGGTATTGGTCGCACAATGACTACATGAGAATCCATCCCCCTAATTTTCCTGCATTGAAAAGGCGGATATTTGGCATTTTTTTAAATTGGACCAGGTTTTAACAAGAACTTTGCATGCTCATCAGTGAGAAGAATGAGAAACACACGTGTGCAGAAGTTGTACCCTGAATTCTGCGCAACCGAAATGGTTCGGGCTCGGGTTACTGTAGCCACGTATGCTTTATGTGTGAAATCGATACACACACACACACACACACGCGTTGATCACTCCCGATAAATAAATCGGGAAAAGAAAGAGAAAATAACTCCTTGTCAAAACCTGATTCAATTTGAAAAAAATCGCCAGAAACCCTCCTTGCCGATGTAGGAAAAATATGGGGATGGATTCTCATATAGTCATTGTGCGACCAATATCACATGCACAGAACTCGAGTTTACAGGTGACACGTGCATGTGCAACACTCCCACCTCGAAAATTCGCAGCGAGGACCAAAGGGAAAATTTTAAGAGATCACTCGGGGTCGACGGAATTGAATGAACTTTGGTGAGCAAGGCCGATCGATGACGCTGATCACGAGCACGATTTTCTAATCGGACCGCGATTCGGTTCCATGATGACCGCGACGGAATCAATCCCGAACCATGACCGCGAGCTCGGCTCGATCAGAAAATTGTTCCATTTTCGCGATCAGCATAATCGATTACCATCCTGTTCACCAGCGTTCATTCTGTTCGACCAATATCGAAGAGTACTCCCACAAAATTCTCCCCTCGGAACAAAACTAAGGTTGATTAATGAAAATCGCTACCTAATTAGGCCGCCCCCGTTTGGGTGGTGTTATACCCTGTCATTAAACTTTGGAACACGCACCGAATAACGAAAGCTTTATCCATAAAGCGCAGCCCAACTATGATGCTACCGCAATTGTATCGGTGGGTATTATATCACGCGACACGAGGCATGCTTTGCAATTCAGGGACAAATTTATTATTGTCAAAAGAGTTGACGTGGCATAAACGCCTTCAGTGCAATGTTGTTGCCATCAATTTGAATATACCCTAATGCTCAGAGATCCACAAGAGCAAACTAATATTCTCCCCTCAGTTTAATTTTGAAGTTCTGCCATCAATTTAAATATGGAATTGGTCCTGACTGATATATGTACATAGGTTGCATGATATGCCACAACTTGGGGTATTCTCGGAGGCAACTGGGATTATTCGATTAGCGTCCTTCATCAAACAGGGGACCGCATTCTCTAATACGATTGCACCATCAATTGCATTGTCAGTGCTATGGAACGGAGTGCCGGTAGATACCTATAGGTATGTACATACCTATGCAGTGCAGAACTTCGATTAGCATGCACATCTTTCAAAATATTATACATCTGTGTTTGCCACATGCTCCGACAATAATCTTGCTTTGCTTGTTGCCTGATCGGTGAAGCGCAAAAGACCTGTGTTTCATATTCATCACGCGGTCAGCTGTTTCACATTTGGGCAGCGTCCGCTTTATGGATCAGACAAAGCTTTTGAAAAATCTCGGATAACTATTGTCAGAGTACACTGTTTGCGCGGTCTTGCACAGGTACATACACTTGGCAGTCCGGTATCGGGCCAAAGCATCGTGGTTACGTTGATGCGATGTGACGCTCCTATGGACACTAAAATTGAATCCAGATCCCTTGGGCCATTCAGTTGAGATTCACCGGTGTATCGGAATTATTTTTTGCACAACTTGCCTGCCGACTATATGTAAACTTCGTCTTGTCAACTTCCCATCGAATTTTTCTCACATAAATCAACATGTCAAAAATTGCCGTCAAAGTCCACACCCCCACTGTACACCTTCGGCCAGTGCTTGTCTGTCTGGCTGCCATCACATGTGTCTGCATTGGCTTTGATGGTATGGTGATTTCGAAATTCATGCCCTCGTGATAGGATCGAAGATCGAATTTGCCTTGATCAATCATGCCTCTCTGTACAGGGTGACCCATAAAGTCACGCAACTCATTTGTTTGGCGGTGTGTGTGGAGGCATTCACCTGATTTCAACGATTTTGGCCTCAATCGGTCCAACCAGGAGCAGTGCAAACTAAATGATTGAGGGTTCAATTCCTCAAGCACGCACCAAACTTTTTTTGCCATTCCACCAAATAATGGCTGGAATTCACAAAACAAAGTCAAGCTGAACGTCAACGTTCGCCGTCACACACAGCAGTTCAAAGTCAGATGTTTCGAGCTCACGCTGGCTGGCGCAGTGGACGCGGTTTTCTAAACGAAGGGTCATCTGTGACGAGTTGTTGTGCATGGTTGGACGCTTTTCTCGCCATAATATTATTTTAAGGATTTAACGCAAGCGTTTTAGACGTAAATTTCCGAGTTTTACGAATTTCTGAACAGATGTAAATAAATGACGAGGCGATCACCAACGGCGGTGCAAAAAAAATTGACAGCGGTCAGTGATCGAAGCGTTATTTCAACACCACCTGTCAGAAATTCGCGAAACTTGGAAATTGTCTTCTAAAACGCTTGCGTTAAATCCTTAAAATAATATTATGGCGAGAAAAGCATCCGACCATGCACAACAATTCGTCACAGATGACCCTTCGTTTAGAAAACCGCGGCCACTGCGCCAGCCAGCGTGAGCTCGAAACATCTGACTTTGAACTGCTGTGTGTGACGGCGAACTTTGACTTTGAGTTTGATGGTGAGCTTGACTTTGTTTTGTGAATTCCAGCCAATGAATTAATTCTGTCTGGGTAAATTCAACCTTTCTGTATGTTTCGCTTGCACGTACTGCATTGGATTACCCTGAAGCGCAGCGTTTCACGATATAAAATGTCAATACAAGAAAGGAATATACCCTAATGGCATAATAAAATAAGGATATGCAACGTGATCAAACTGCATAAAAGTTCGATCCTAGAAAAGTTTTTGTCTCGAATTCCGCACTGTACTCGAGGAGTGTCGTTATTCAGCATATTGGAAACAATTTCCAGAGACAAACAGGTTCCAATATGCTGAATAACGACGCTCTTCGACTACAGTGCGGAATTCGAGACAAAACCTTTTCTAGTATCGAACTTTTATTCAGTTTCATCAGGTTGCAGATCCTTGTTGTTTTGTATGCCCTTAGGACATATTTCTGACTTGCTACTACAAGTTCATAATTTCCTAATTAAACCAAGTGTGGTAAATCACGCGGCCAGGCAGGTTGATCCGATCATCCCAAGTTTGATATCGCCACTAATGTTTCAGCGGACTTCCAAGCGGCCTGTGCGGCAGTGCCGGCCAAGCGTGCCATGAGCAAGAAGATATCCATGATACTTCATGGTTAGAGTTTACGCGGACGCGTAAGTATCCAAGTTGTCGTTTGGAATACGACACGTGAGGGACACGTGAAGTCAAGGGACATAAGTAGACCGGTACTGTGATTGGTCGGTTCCGAAGTCAGTCCGGAAAGCACTATGCGTGCAGGCGAGTCAACCTGCGTAATGAGCAGTTCGGTAGATGTTCCCTTGCGTGACTGTGTTGTGTGAACGTTCGTTATGAAGTGGTTAGCGATCGTTCGAGTGAGGGATTAAGTCTCTCCTGTTTTGCGTGTGTCGTATGGTAAATTTGCATACTTTGCGTGCAGTAACTTTTCTTGTTTTTATAATCCATACCTTATGTGTGTGACGTATCCTTAGACACTACGTCCCAAAAACTATATAAGCAATCTTCACTTTTAGTAGTTACTGAAAAAGTCTTATCCGCCTTCACCCACAGTGACCTACTATTGGAAAAGGTCGTTCGTCTCCAAGCCAATAAAAAACCTTCGACGCTTGATTGATTCGCAACGTTGGTTTTGGTTTGTGATTCGTCCTATTGCATGTATTATATAATTATGTACCTAACCTAACCCGACTGGGACTTCCAGCTTTTGCAGATTTTCCAGATCAGGTACCGGAGAAGCTTGATTGATTCGCAACTTCGGTCCGGGGAAGCTTGATTGATTCGCAACCTCGGTTACTAATCCAGTCGACAAGCTTGATTGATTCGCGCGTCGACTCATCGGTGTGGCTTGATTGATTCGCAGCACCGATGCATTCTTCAAGCGGCGAGCCCATTCGTCGCGAACCAATGCCGGACGTCAATTCCCGGAAGAACAATCAGGTGCCGGACGTCAATTCCCGGTCGAACAGGGCAATGCCGGATGCCAGTTTCCGGACGAGAACCGCCGATGACCGCAGCAGTCCGCCGAGGCAGGGAGAACAGACAGGCGGATGGATAGGTCAGTCGGGCGAGCCAGTGTTGTCCATCGGTCGCGGAGGGACCGAGTGGAAGTTCTGGGATGATGATGAGAGTGACAGTGATGTTTCATTTATCGAGAACCATGCTTTTGGGTTTTCGGAGTGCATCGACCGTAAGTCAAAGGACCAGGGGTCGGATGCGGACGTCACTCAGTTCAACGGC
Organism: Rhynchonema sp. JSB1_4; assembly: GCA_030248065.1. Lineage (NCBI taxonomy): Eukaryota > Metazoa > Nematoda > Chromadorea > Monhysterida > Xyalidae > Rhynchonema > Rhynchonema sp. JSB1_4. Next base: position 7,056 of record JASAMV010001308.1, read on the forward strand.
CGCTGTAGCGCGGATGTCGATAAGTCAGGAAACCACAACTGTGGTCAGTCGAACCACTCAGCTAGGCAGGTGTACCGACCGGACACGAAAGCTGGACAGGCGCAAGCAGCGCCGGAGTTCCACGCTAGGTCCGTGCGGGCAGAGCTAGCTGATGTTCGACAGTCAGGTAGAAATGTGAGCCGACCGGACATTAGAGCTGGACAAGCGCAGGCAGCGCAAGGGTTCCATGCTGGGTCCAGGCGGACGGAGCTTTTGGGTGCTCAACAGGCGCTGCGGGCGCAGGAGTTGTACGATGAATGGTTGAAGGAAGCACGGGCGCGCAAGGCGCAGGAGATCCGTGCGGAGAAGGGACCGGGAGTCCGAGTGGAGGAGAGGCAGGATCGTACAACGAAGGGGCAGGAAGCCCGTGTGGAGGAAGGGCAGGAAGCCCACGCGAAGGAGGGACCGGAGGGTCAGGAAGAGGAGAGGGCGCAGAAGGCGCATGAGAGTTGTGCGGCCACCGAGCCGGGAGCGAAAGGGCAGGACACTAAACGAGTGTCGCAAGGGCAGGAAACCGGACGAGCGCAACCAGCGCGACAGGTCCGCCACGTGAGTTCGAATACGGATTCCGGACGTACGCGGATCCGTGAGAGATATCAGTCTGAGTCAGAATCGACCAGGGAGAACGTGCTCGATCTGTACTCGCAGGAGGAGCTCGATGAGGACCAGATACATGAGGTATCGTGGCAGGAGGATTGGTTGAATGCACCCCAGCTCATGGAGCCGTGGCAGTTGCATGAAGAAGTGGTTGACCTTGTGTTCACCACGCACCGATACAGTGACCATCTGTTGAAATGGTTGTATGCGGAGGAGCTACCGCATGATCGATTGCTTGCATCCAGGATTTCGGAGTATTTGAACGTGATATCGCTGACGTATGAACCTTGGTGTGAGTTTGATGGCCGGTGTCTCGCCGAGGTTCGCGGATTGTGTGAGATCGAGAGCGCACGGGATCCGAGATCCGCCAAGACGCGTCAATTGTTTGACCTGTGGGGCGAGATACTCGATAACCGAGTGCCGATACGAGTGCTACCATATGGAGACCGCCACAGTCCGGGCATGCCACTGCAAGAGGGTTCCGAACCCGTGACTTGTGGATTATACAACGATATGTGTCGGAATGAGGACCCGATGTTGTCCATGCCGAATGTGCTAGAGAATGCGCTCAGAGAACGCACACGGTACTCCGACCTACCCGAACTGGACTACCCAGTGCAATCGCACACCGTCAGTGTGTCGATGCGTATAGTGCCAGTCGGAAAGACGCAATCCCTGTGGCATGGTGCCTCAGTTGAAGAGTGTATGAGCAGCCAACAGGATGAAACAGGCTGTGGCACGCCTGAAAGTGCTACTGGAGGTCCCAACCAAACTAAACAGAAACGTGAGTACGACGTACTGTACGAACCGATCGTGAAGTGTGTATACTTCGAACCGGAGGGAGAGTTGAGGATGGCTGACTACAATCTCCGATTGGGTCATTTCGAAGGGGATGTGAAACGCCCGTCGATAATGTCTATTCCGGTGGAACTCGTTCTGTCGTCTAGACCCGACGGAAGGATAGTAACAGCTGTTACGCGTGGTGGTTCTTTGAACACCGAACAGCACGGAACCCGCACCACTCATGTACCGCGGCAGTTGCTATGTGGTCACACCAACCACCCACCAAGGCAATGTGGCCCAGGCAGAATGTACGCATTTGGGTGCACACTATCGGCCACCAAACGGACCCCAATTGGCCATCATACACGGCGTACAGGGCCAAAACGACTTTCTCGAGCAAATGTTCACGACATGGGTATGCGTCCCGTTTTATTAGAACATCATCATACTAGTTAGTTAGTTAGTTTTATCGTTCAAATACGATAGGGGTATATCAAACAACCGCTCAAGGCGTGACACAAGTGATATAGCCTGGTGAATTGCAGTGTAAGCCGGTAATAACTAGACAGAAACATGATGACAAAAGAATCAACGCAGTAGAATGAGCACACAAGACGAATTATGGTGAGCACAGACGACAAATAGTAAAGCATGATTGCCTAACAACACAATGACACTATTGAGGTTTTATGGAGTCGCAATTTCTCCAAAATATAATCCAATGAATCACGGGCTTTGGTCCACTTCACGAATACAGACAATTTTCCAGACACAATATCAGCAGGCAGCACATTATAGGCTTGAGCACACAACATAAGGGGTGATGACGAAAGAATAGCAGTCTTGGATCGCTGAATGTAGACAGATTTACTATGATTGGTACGAGCACTGGAACGTTGTGAAACATCAGATTGCAATACAATAACACCATCAGGAATGTGACGTAAACCAACGACATACAGATTGAACAATTTCAGACGCCTAGAGAACACAATTGAATACACAGGATCGACACGAAAGAACGCGCACAAGAGTGAATAGTCAATATTGCGATCAAAATTACCAGTTGCGAGACGAATACAGTATTTCTGAGTTTTCTCAATCAATTCACGGCTATATTGGTGACACGGATACACAGCTTCACAAGCATACAACAGCACAGAACGCAGCAGAGTCATATACAGCAAACGACGAACAGACAACGGAATACTACGACCAAACACACGATTCAAATAGCCAGCATTACGTTTCACACGAGCACAAACAATGGCAGTATGACGTGACATGTCAAATTTAGAATCAATAAGGGCGCGCCCATGTAGGCCAGGGCCGGGGCCGGGGCCGGGGCCATGGAAAATAATCTATGTCCGAGGCCCTGGCCCCGGCCCCGGCCCTGGCCTACATGGGCGCACCGACAGGGCCGGGGCCGGGGCCGGGGCCGGGGCCGGTGCGAAACATTTTTCTGGATAGGCGACGTTAGAACTACAGGGTTGTCAATAATCCAACATCGGTTTCGTATACATATGCAGCTGTGCGTGTGTGTTCGTGTTGGGTGTGCTGCTGCCTGATGTATCAAGGGCACGGTCATTTTGGGGTTTTATTTAGGTTATGCATATGTATTTGTTCAAGCAAATTAATATAAAGCGCTTTATTCTTAAAAATACTGGCTGATGAAAAGTCACCAGATGACATAAATTTTTTGAGCAACCACAGTAAACGACATGTCTGCGCGAAATTCGAGTAACCTATAACTCAACCAATCAGCGAAACGCGCACCTCGTGTATGTGCACGGTCAAAAGCAAACTGTATGTGTATAATTGCAGGTAGAAATTCAGTGTTTTGTCAACCATATTTCAAACTGCAGCCCGAATTTGCAATTTACAAATTTGTATAATCTAAAGAAAAAACACAAGATAGCCATGCCCTTGATAAATCAGGCAGTAGCGCACCCAACGCGAGAACACACGCACAGCTGCATATACGAAACCAATGTTGGATTTATTGACAACCCTACAGTTGAAACGTCGCCTATCCAGAAAAATGTTTCGCACCGACCCCGGCCCTGGCCCCGGCCCCGGCCCCGGCCCTGTCGGTGCGCCCATGTAGGCCAGGGCCGGGGCCAGGGCCTCGGACATAGATTATTTTCCATGGCCCCGGCCCCGGCCCCGGCCCTGGCCCTGGCCTACATGGGCGCGCCCTAACAGCACCCAGATATTTGTGTTCCTTCACAACTTCAACAGCACATTTATTCACAATAATGGTTGGGGCTGCGGGACATGTGCCTGACCGAGCAAATTGTTGGAGTTTGGTTTTGGTGGAATTGATAGAGATGTTTGGAAGAGAAATGCTCGGTAATCAGGCTCACGTCCGACTGCAAATGAGACACACACTGATCAGATTTCATAATGTGCACCAGTACAATATCATCAGCAAACTGAATAAGTCGAGAACAATTAGACAAATTCAGTACACCAGGGACAGGATTGAGATAGGCAGCAAACAATGGGGGACCCAACACTGAGCCCTGGCCCATACCAGACAACACAGGTATAACATCAGATTTAGCATTACCAACATTGACAATTTGACTGCGATCAGACATATAACTTTGCAGCAATTTTACCAATGGGGCCGGTACATTATAATCATTCAACAAGCACTGTAATAGAGCATTATGGGGCACAGAATCAAACGCACGTGAAACATCAAAGTACACAGCACACACGGTAGGACATTGATCGAGACCACTTGTTACGATAGCGTTGTAGTACATGAGCGCGTCGGTTGTGGAGCAGCGACACGGAACCCGAACTGGAACTGGGAGAGGTTGGCTGTAATATAGGGAGAGAGCAGAGATTTGATATGGATTTCGGCCAATTTCGAACAGATCGGTAGCTTGGATATGGGCCTGAAGTGCTTGGGGGTAGAGGGTTGTTTTACTTTGGGAATGGGGGTCACAAGAGCTTGTTTGAATTTACTGGGCCAAACACAAGTTTTGACTATCCTGTTTATCAGTGCGACTAGACCGGGTGCTATTTCGTGGGCGCCATTGACCAACATGTAACCGGTGATGCCATCGATGCCTGGGGACTTGCGTGGATCGAGCTTGGATAGATTGACTGCAATTATGGGGATATTTGTCAGATGTTCAATGGACTGGTTGCACGTGACGTCCAAGTCTGGGGCCGGAACACCGTCCGTTGTGTTCCAAACTGAGTGAAGGAAATTTGCTAGTAGGTCGGCCTGAGCCTTGCTGTCTGAAGCAAACTGACTGTCCATCATCAGCCTGGATGGGCGGCATGGCACCAGTCTAGGGGCCACGATGATCAGTCAGAGCTTTGATGTTTCGCCAGGACTCAGCAGGCTTAGACATGTCCGAGCAGTTGTTTGTTGCGAACTCTGCTTTCGCCACGCGAATTTCTTTCCCCACGCACTTGCGCAGTTGAAAGAATTTCGAGTAGTGAGAGCGATCGCCAGTCGCTTTCCACTGTGCATGGTGGTACTGCTTAGCTGTGAGCCTCCTTTTGATCTGCGGGGTCATCCACGGCTGGTCCTTGTCTGGTCCGGGTCTCGTGTAACGGGGTACGGCACAGCACGCTCGGCACACCACAGGATGGCATCGATCACTGCTTCGGCGGCGGCATCGGTGTCAACAGCCTCAACTGCCATCATGGTCAGATTGCATTGAACCAGCAGTGAACGGAACAGCGGCCAGTCAGCTCGGTGGTGTGCCCAAACACGGCGACGCTCGGTGCTGGTCTGAAACTGGTCAGAAAGTTTGAATGTGACTGCCGTGGTACAATGATGGTTTTCGATTGGGTACAGCACTTCAACTTTGACTTTGATGTTTGAGGACATGAATATGACATCGATCAGACGGTTCTTGTGAGTAGTTGTAGGTACAACTTGGCTTAGGTTGAAGACACACAGAGGAACCGAAAGCTGCTCGAATTCTGGCTGCAAAGCACAGAGATTCACGTCCCCACACACAGTCATCACATCAAACTTTCCTTCCATTTGGGCGAGAACATCGGTCAACCCCTCCACAAACTCGGCCGGCTTGCAACGCGCCTCCGAACGGTAGACGACAACGACAGCACACTTGGTTTTGCCAACGGTGTAGGCGATTGTGAGCAGTTCGAGTTTGGATTGAAGTTCGATCGGGATTTTGACTGGAATGCGATGCGGCTTCAGAGCTTGCTTCACATACGCACCCACACCTCCTCCGTTCTCGTTGCGATCGGCCGTGAACATGAAGTAACCGTCAATGTTGAAATTGCCAACGGTTGTATCCGAGATTTTCGTCTCTTGCACCGCAAAAATGGATGGTTTTGTTGTATTGATGTGCGCCGCGACAAGGGAATGCTTGCCACGGAGCGAATTAATGTTGCTAGAATGAATGGTTATCGACGCCATACTGGCACACACGCACACAACAGACAGGACGACAAGGGCGGGGAACATGGGAATGGTTTACTACGGCAGGCAGGCAGGCAGAGGTGAAACACCAATCACAAAAAAAACATCAATCATACTCCCTTGATAGCGGCATGGCCAGTCATGATCAGGATTGGGCAAAAAAAACGACGGCGTTTTTTCTTTAAAAAACAATGTTTTTTTTAAAAAAGCGTCCGGGTCGTTTTTTTAATCCTGAATTTCCTTGATTTTCCCTAATTTTTAAGGGAAAGTACCCTGATTTTCAAGGAAAGGCAATTTTTTCCCCCATTTTTCAAAAAATTTTCGACAATTTTTACTTTGTCGAGGTACGTCGATATACGGAGTTTGACTTTCAATAATGACCCGGCCAAAGTTGGTCCCATGATGCGGGTCTGATATGGGATCTTAACAACTTGCTAGAAAAGGGTTGAAACCCGTTTATTTTGCCTCAGAACATATAGGACTACTTCATTTAACCACGTTTTCTTCTCAACATGAGCGTTTTCCAACTTTTTGGGGCATATTTCTGTCATCTGGGCGTTTTAAAAAACGCTTTTTTTAAAAAAAATACGAATTTTTGAAGAAAAAAACGTTTTTTGCCCAACCCTGGTCATGATCAGTGTTCGAGCGGGATTGGGTACCGGGATCGGGTTTCTAGTGACTGGAAACTATCATTCGGTTGTGGTTTGTTTTGCGGGCGTGATGTTTCATTTTCCTGTGCAGGAACTGCCTGCTTACGTACTGTAGTTGTCCAAGTCACCAGTGTTCCCCCTTTCCCTTGTCCAAAAGTATACTCTCTGCCGTACTGTTGTGTGGCGATGTGTGCCATGGATGTGCGTCATGCACTCAACACATTATTCCAGCACAACCATTAATTTGCTCCGTCGGGGGCTGTCTCGGGGGTTTTGGTCTTTGGGGCTCCAAGTTTTTGTTTTTCTCAAGCTTTCCTTCGCATCACATCAATCCACAAACCTCCTTTTTGCGGTGCAATAGACGAAAACTGGGATTTAACCCGTAGTTGAGCCCAATTGGTCATACCATGGTCGGTACCTTCCTGTCTCCCCCCCCACGTAGCAACTGACGAACTGATAAACGTGGGTGTGGGTGTCTCGGGCGCATGTGGATGTTCTCAAGCCGCATCGAATTCCAGGACAAATTCCCGCATAAAAATTCTATCAGGCCAAGACCGAGAGACTGCTCTCAGTCGCGGTTGCTACACCAACACGGCGCGGTGGGCTGTTGCCGAACAAACCATCCGTAAATGTTCTGTCCCTCCGTTGGCTCTTACTACCATTAAGTTCGGAGGGGGACGCCACGTTGCAAGGCCGGACCGAAGTTTGTCGAGGGGTTGACCGACGTCTGGCCCAAATGGAAGGAAAGTTTGATGGGATGACTGTGTGTGTGGGGACGTGAATCTCTGTGCTTTGCAGCCAGAATTCGAGCAGCTTTCGGTTCCTCTGTGTGTCTTCAACCTAAGCCAAGTTGTACCTACAACTACTCACAAGAACCGTCTGATCGATGTCATATTCATGTCCTCAAACATCAAAGTCAAAGTTGAAGTGCTGTACCCAATCGAAAACCATCATTGTACCACGGCAGTCACATTCAAACTTTCTGACCAGTTTCAGACCAGCACCGAGCGTCGCCGTGTTTGGGCACACCACCGAGCTGACTGGCCGCTGTTCCGTTCACTGCTGGTTCAATGCAATCTGACCATGATGGCAGTTGAGGCTGTTGACACCGATGCCGCCGCCGAAGCAGTGATCGATGCCATCCTGTGGTGTGCCGAGCGTGCTGTGCCGTACCCCGTTACACGAGACCCGGACCAGACAAGGACCAGCCGTGGATGACCCCGCAGATCAAAAGGAGGCTCACAGCTAAGCAGTACCACCATGCACAGTGGAAAGCGACTGGCGATCGCTCTCACTACTCGAAATTCTTTCAACTGCGCAAGTGCGTGGGGAAAGAAATTCGCGTGGCGAAAGCAGAGTTCGCAACAAACAACTGCTCGGACATGTCTAAGCCTGCTGAGTCCTGGCGAAACATCAAAGCTCTGACTGATCATCGTGGCCCCTAGACTGGTGCCATGCCGCCCATCCAGGCTGATGATGGACAGTCAGTTTGCTTCAGACAGCAAGGCTCAGGCCGACCTACTAGCAAATTTCCTTCACTCAGTTTGGAACACAACGGACGGTGTTCCGGCCCCAGACTTGGACGTCACGTGCAACCAGTCCATTGAACATCTGACAAATATCCCCATAATTGCAGTCAATCTATCCAAGCTCGATCCACGCAAGTCCCCAGGCATCGATGGCATCACCGGTTACATGTTGGTCAATGGCGCCCACGAAATAGCACCCGGTCTAGTCGCACTGATAAACAGGATAGTCAAAACTTGTGTTTGGCCCAGTAAATTCAAACAAGCTCTTGTGACCCCCATTCCCAAAGTAAAACAACCCTCTACCCCCAAGCACTTCAGGCCCACATCCAAGCTACCGATCTGTTCGAAATTGGCCGAAATCCATATCAAATCTCTGCTCTCTCCCTATATTACAGCCAACCTCTCCCAGTTCCAGTTCGGGTTCCGTGTCGCTGCTCCACAACCGACGCGCTCATGTACTACAACGCTATCGTAACAAGTGGTCTCGATCAATGTCCTACCGTGTGTGCTGTGTACTTTGATGTTTCACGTGCGTTTGATTCTGTGCCCCATAATGCTCTATTACAGTGCTTGTTGAATGATTATAATGTACCGGCCCCATTGGTAAAATTGCTGCAAAGTTATATGTCTGATCGCAGTCAAATTGTCAATGTTGGTAATGCTAAATCTGATGTTATACCTGTGTTGTCTGGTATGGGCCAGGGCTCAGTGTTGGGTCCCCCATTGTTTGCTGCCTATCTCAATCCTGTCCCTGGTGTACTGAATTTGTCTAATTGTTCTCGACTTATTCAGTTTGCTGATGATATTGTACTGGTGCACATTATGAAATCTGATCAGTGTGTGTCTCATTTGCAGTCGGACGTGAGCCTGATTACCGAGCATTTCTCTTCCAAACATCTCTATCAATTCCACCAAAACCAAACTCCAACAATTTGCTCGGTCAGGCACATGTCCCGCAGCCCCAACCATTATTGTGAATAAATGTGCTGTTGAAGTTGTGAAGGAACACAAATATCTGGGTGCTGTTAGGGCGCGCCCATGTAGGCCAGGGCCAGGGCCGGGGCCGGGGCCATGGAAAATAATCTATGTCCGAGGCCCTGGCCCCGGCCCAGGCCTACATGGGCGCACCGACAGGGCCGGGGCCGGGGCCGGGGCCAGGGCCGGGGTCGGTGCGAAACATTTTTCTGGATAGGCGACGTTTCAACTGTAGGGTTGTCAATAAATCCAACATTGGTTTCGTATATGCAGCTGTGCGTGTGTTCTCGCGTTGGGTGCGCTACTGCCTGATTTATCAAGGGCATGGCTATCTTGTGTTTTTTCTTTCGATTATACAAATTTGTAAATTGCAAATTCGGGCTGCAGTTTGAAATATGGTTCCCGCCCTTTTTGATTCATGGAGAGTAGGGTGAAATTGAAGAGAGTAGAAAAGGTAGAAAAATAAAATAAAAAAAGAAAGAGAGAAAAAAAAAGAAGTTAAAAGGAAACAGAGGGGATGACAGCCACGGGGGAAGAGGGAGTGAATATGGCCGGCCGCCTGCTAGGGCGCGCCTTATTATTCTAAATTTAAGTCAGAACGCTGTTTGTGCTCGTGTGAAAGAGTGCTATTAATCGGTGTTTGTCGTAGTATCGTGTTGTTCGTCGTTTGTGTATAATTGGGTTGTGTGTTGTATGCTTGTGAAGCTGTGTATCCGTGTCACAAAAGCCGGAATAACGAGAAAACTCAGAAAAGTGTACCGCTCGCAAGTAATTTACGCAAAATCAGGCGCGTCTTCGGTCACGGTATCAATGTGTTCTCTCAGCGTAGAAATGTTCAACGTAGTCGTGTTTACGTCAATCCAGGGTTATTGTATTGCAATCGAGTTTCCGCGACGTTCCAGTGCTCGTACCAATCAAGTAAATCGTCTACATTCAGCGATCCAGACTGCTATTCTTTCGTCATCACCCTTATGTTGTGTGCTCTGTTTTTTTTCTTTTTTTTCTTTTTTTTTCTTTTCTTGTTGGACCTGCTTTTTTTTTTTTTTTTTTTTTTTTTTTTTTTTCTTCTCTTTTTCCTCTTTTTTTCTTGTGTTGTTGTTTTCTTTTTTTTTTTTTTTCTCTTCTCCCTTTTTTCTTCTTTTTCTCTTTCTTCTCTTTTTTTCTTTTTCTTCTTTTTCTGTCTTTTTTTTCCCTCCTCTTCCCCTTTCTCTTTCTCCCTCTTTGTTCCCCCTCTGTTTTTGCGGTCCCCCTATTTTTTTTTCTTTTTTTTTTTTCTTTCTTCTCTTTCCCTTTCTTTCTTTTCTCGTTTTTCTTTCCCTTCCCTTTTTGGCCTTTTGGGGTGTTTGGTGGCCGATTTTTTTCTCCCGTTGCTTTCTTCTCCTCCCTTGCCTTGGTGGGTGGTTGGTGTGTCCTCTTAGCCCTGCCGCGGTACTGGTGGTGCGGGTTCCGTGCTGTTCGGTGTTCTTCCTCCTCCTCCTGTTCTTCCTTCCTTCGGGACAAAACGACTGAACGATTTCTACCTGCATAGCATTATCGACGGGCGTTTCACATCCCCTTCGAAATGACCCAATCGGAGTTGTAGTCAGCCATCCCTCAACTCTCCCTCCGTTTCGGATACACACTTCACGATCGGTTCGTACAGTACGTCGTACTCACGTTTCTGTTTAGTTTGGTTGGGACCTCCAGTAGCACTTTCAGGCGTGCCACAGCCTGTTCATCCTGTTGGCTGCTCATACACTCTTCACTGAGGCACACATGCACAGGGTTTGCGTTTTCGACCGTGCACTACGCATCGAACACTGAGGTGCGCGATTTCGCTGGTATTGCGTTGACGTTATAGGTCTACTCGTATGCTTCTCGGCGCATCTCGCACTCGGCGGACAACCGCCCTCCACACCGACCACAGCACGCGGAACCCTCTCCGGGCAGCCCGGACGGGCGGCTCCAGGAGCACAGACGACAATAGTAAAGCAGTCCCTTAACACACTGACATTTGTCGTTATACTGTGGTTGCTTTCAGAAAAATTTACGTGCTTCAGGGTCTGGTCGACTTTTCAATACAGCCAGTATTTTTAAGACAATATCAGCGCTTTATATTAATTTGCTTGAGCACAAATACATAGGGGTGCATAACTGCTTTTGTCTTGGGCGCAACGGCACACGCGCCGCGCCACGGCGCGACGTCGGTTCTAAATAAATACCCCAAAAGGTGACCGTGCCCTTCACAGATACATCAGCACGGCAGCAGAGTCATAACACCGCGCCCCAACAGCAGCCAAGCACCGCGCGCCGGGCAGGCGCCTCATCATCCTCGGCCGCGCTGCTGCTACAGGCGCCCAACTCGGTTTCACAACACGAACACACACATTATGCAATACACACACACTCAGCGCACGTTCACACGGCCCCTACCGTCTATGGCGCGCCTGCGGCGGGCGCGCATAAATCTGTCGGCCCTCCCGCCCCCCGCGGCGCACGACGGCGCGCGCGCGTGCAACTTTTCTGGCACGTGACTCGTTGTCATCCGTCGTCGCGCGCGGGTCGGTGGGGTGCAATAATGGTTGGGGCTGCATGATGTATCAACGACACCGTCATTTTGGGGTTTTATTTAGGTTATGCATATGTCTCTGTTCAAGCATTTATAGCGCTTTATTCTTATACTCTTAAATCACCCCCCCCAAACCACCCACACTCATCAACAACACCAGCCCCCCCCACCCCCACACCACCCACCCCACAAACCAACAACCCAACCCCCCCCCGCCCCCCCCCCCCCCCCCCCTCCCCACCCCCCCCCCCCCCCCCCCCCCCCCCCCGCCCCCCCCCCAACCGCCGTTCTAACGTCGCCTATCCAGAAAAATGTTTCGCACCCCCCGGCCCTGGCCCCGGCCCCGGCCCCGGCCCTGTCGGTGCGCCCATGTAGGCCAGGGCCGGGGCCGGGGCCAGGGCCTCGGACATAGATTATTTTCCATGGCCCCGGCCCCCCCGGCCCTGGCCTACATGGGCGCGCCCTAACAGCACCCAGATATTTGTGTTCCTTCACAACTTCAACAGCACATTTATTCACAATAATGGTTGGGGCTGCGGGACATGTCGCCTGACCGAGCAAATTGTTGGAGTTTGGTTTTGGTGGAATTGATAGAGATGTTTGGAAGAGAAATGCTCGGTAATCAGGCTCACGTCCGACTGCAAATGAGACACACACTGATCAGATTTCATAATGTGCACCAGTACAATATCATCAGCAAACTGAATAAGTCGAGAACAATTAGACAAATTCAGTACACCAGGGACAGGATTGAGATAGGCAGCAAACAATGGGGGACCCAACACTGAGCCCTGGCCCATACCAGACAACACAGGTATAACATCAGATTTAGCATTACCAACATTGACAATTTGACTGCGATCAGACATATAACTTTGCAGCAATTTTACCAATGGGGCCGGTACATTATAATCATTCAACAAGCACTGTAATAGAGCATTATGGGGCACAGAATCAAACGCACGTGAAACATCAAAGTACACAGCACACACGGTAGGACATTGATCGAGACCACTTGTTACGATAGCGTTGTAGTACATGAGCGCGTCGGTTGTGGAGCAGCGACACGGAACCCGAACTGGAACTGGGAGAGGTTGGCTGTAATATAGGGAGAGAGCAGAGATTTGATATGGATTTCGGCCAATTTCGAACAGATCGGTAGCTTGGATATGGGCCTGAAGTGCTTGGGGGTAGAGGGTTGTTTTACTTTGGGAATGGGGGTCACAAGAGCTTGTTTGAATTTACTGGGCCAAACACAAGTTTTGACTATCCTGTTTATCAGTGCGACTAGACCGGGTGCTATTTCGTGGGCGCCATTGACCAACATGTAACCGGTGATGCCATCGATGCCTGGGGACTTGCGTGGATCGAGCTTGGATAGATTGACTGCAATTATGGGGATATTTGTCAGATGTTCAATGGACTGGTTGCACGTGACGTCCAAGTCTGGGGCCGGAACACCGTCCGTTGTGTTCCAAACTGAGTGAAGGAAATTTGCTAGTAGGTCGGCCTGAGCCTTGCTGTCTGAAGCAAACTGACTGTCCATCATCAGCCTGGATGGGCGGCATGGCACCAGTCTAGGGGCCACGATGATCAGTCAGAGCTTTGATGTTTCGCCAGGACTCAGCAGGCTTAGACATGTCCGAGCAGTTGTTTGTTGCGAACTCTGCTTTCGCCACGCGAATTTCTTTCCCCACGCACTTGCGCAGTTGAAAGAATTTCGAGTAGTGAGAGCGATCGCCAGTCGCTTTCCACTGTGCATGGTGGTACTGCTTAGCTGTGAGCCTCCTTTTGATCTGCGGGGTCATCCACGGCTGGTCCTTGTCTGGTCCGGGTCTCGTGTAACGGGGTACGGCACAGCACGCTCGGCACACCACAGGATGGCATCGATCACTGCTTCGGCGGCGGCATCGCTGTCAACAGCCTCAACTGCCATCTTGGTCAGATTGCATTGAACCAGCAGTGAACGGAACAGCGGCCAGTCAGCTCGGTGGTGTGCCCAAACACGACGACGCTCGGTGCTGGTCTGAAACTGGTCAGAAAGTTTGAATGTGACTGCCGTGGTACAATGATGGTTTTCGATTGGGTACAGCACTTCAGCTTTGACTTTGATGTTTGAGGACATGAATATGACATCGATCAGACGGTTCTTGTGAGTAGTTGTAGGTACAACTTGGCTTAGGCTGAAGACACACAGAGGAACCGAAAGCTGCTCGAATTCTGGCTGCAAAGCACAGAGATTCACGTCCCCACACACAGTCATCACATCAAACTTTCCTTCCATTTGGGCCAGAACATCGGTCAACCCCTCAACAAACTCGGCCGGCTTGCAACGCGCCTCCGAACGGTAGACGACAACGACAGCACACTTGGTTTTGCCAACGGTGTAGGCGATTGTGAGCAGTTCGAGTTTGGATTGAAGTTCGATCGGGATTTTGACTGGAATGCGATGCGGCTTCAGAGCTTGCTTCACATACGCACCCACACCTCCTCCGTTCTCGTTGCGATTGGCCGTGAACATGAAGTAACCGTCAATGTTGAAATTGCCAACTACGGTTGTATCCGAGATTTTCGTCTCTTGCACCGCAAAAATGGATGGTTTTGTTGTATTGATGTGCTCCGCGACAAGGGAATGCTTGCCACGGAGCGAATTAATGTTGCTAGAATGAATGGTTATCGACGCCATACTGGCACACACGCACACAACAGACAGGACGACAAGGGCGGGGAACATGGGAATGGTTTACTACGGCAGGCAGGCAGGCAGAGGTGAAACATCAATCACAAAAAAACATCAATCATACTCCCTTGATAGCGGCATGGCCAGTCATGATCAGGATTGGGCAAAAAAACGACGGCGTTTTTTCTTTAAAAAACGATGTTTTTTTTAAAAGCGTCCGGGTCGTTTTTTTAATCCTGAATTTCCTTGATTTTCCCTAATTTTTAAGGGAAAGTACCCTGATTTTCAAGGAAAGGCAATTTTTTGTCCCATTTTTCAAAAAATTTTCGACAATTTTTACTTTGTCGAGATACGTCGATATACGGAGTTTGACTTTCAATAATGACCCCGGCCAAAGTTGGTCCCATGATGCGGGTCTGATATGGGATCTTAACAACTTGCTAGAAAAGGGTTGAAACCCGTTTATTTTGCCTCAGAACATATAGAATTACTTCATTTAACCACGTTTTCTTCTCAACATGAGCGTTTTCCAACTTTTTTGAGGCATATTTCTGTCATCTGGGCGTTTTAAAAAAACGCTTTTTTTTAAAAAAAATACGAATTTTTGAAGAAAAAACGTTTTTTGTCCAACCCTGGTCATGATCAGTGTTCGAGCGGGATTGGGTACCGGGATCGGGGTTTCTTAGTGGCTGGAAACTATCCAGATCGGGATTGATAATCGAAACGGGATTATAGTATTTTTGCACAATGAAGGCTGGCGGATGTTTCATTTTGATGTGCAGGTAACAGACCCGCTTAAAATTCAGATACTGTATTTGTCCGAAGTCGGAGTCAGTGTTCCCCCAATTTCGGTTGTCTTATGTACTGAATGTAATGTACATACTGCTGCACGAAGTACAGTTGAGTGCGATCTGTGTGGCATGGATGTGCAGGGCAGTGCACCTGCCACACATTAGTCCAGCATCAACCACTAATATCTGATCCCTCGGGGGCTGGATGCTCAGGAGGGATTTTGGTCCAAATTTGGGGCTGGCCAAAAGTTTTTAGAATTTTTCGGTTTTCAAGTTTACTTCGTCATAGTCGGTCCCATAAGAGTCCTTTATGATTGGAAAGCATATTAGTCGTGTCAGAAACTGTCGTTTTGCCAGTTTGCCTAGTTTGAGTCCAATTGGTCATACCGCGGTCCGGTACCGTTGCTGTCTCTGGTGACCGCGGCGTTCCAAAGATTTCGTAGCAACTGACGATAGCTGATAAACTGTTAGTGAAAGATTATCGTTCTAACGGGCGCATTTGGATGTTTTCAATCAATTTCAGGACAAATTACTGCATAAAAAATCTATCAGGCCCATGACCGATGAGACTGCGGTCTCGGTCGCGGTGTGGCTCACCACGAAAACCAGGCGCAGTGTGGAGCTGTTGTCTCGAATCAAACTTCTTGATCCGTAATCATGTTATTTCACCTCCATTTGGCTTTTTATTACCATTTGAATGAGATCGGAGGACTGCACTAACTTTTAAAGACGGTATCCAAAATTTTTGGTCAATTTACGAGGTTAAGAGGGCTGCCGAAAATTGAACCGTGCTTACAAATTCGAGAAGCAGTTATTTACTGCACTTGTATGCTTACATACAATGATACCAACGGTGCTCATCTAAATCAACACAATTATGCACCTTTTGGTCTGCCAGTCCCTCCCTGGGGCTACTTTTTGTTCTCACCGATGCCGTGACCTAGACCGCGGTGACATCGGTTATGTGCCCAAGAGATCATTTATGCGCTGACTTGTCTTGACACTGATCAAAAACCCCCAAATAAGCAGTCTAGTACGGCACTGCTTCAATAAGAGTTTTTCAGCTATCGTCACTTACTGCGAAATCTTTGGAACACCGCGGTCACCAGAGAGAGCAACGGTACCGGACCGCAGTGTAACCAATTAAACTCAAACTAGGCAAACTGGCAAAACGACAGTTTGTGACACGACTAATATGCTTTCCAATCATAAAGGACTCTTATGGGACCGACTAAGACGAAGTAAACGCGAAAACTAAAAAATTCTAAAAACTTTTGGCCAGCCCCAAATTTGGACCAAGGTGCCTCCTGAGCATCTGGCCCCCGAGGGATCAGATATTGGTGGTTGATGTTGGACTAATGTGTGGCAGGTACACTGCGCTGCACATCCATGCCACACAGATCTCGCTCAGCTGTACTGCGTGCAGCAGCCAGACACATTTTTGACCACAGAGCAAAATTCTAAAAACTTTTGGCCAGCACTGTATATGTACCTATAGGTCATGCACCTCCCCCATGAGGTCCATAATCCCGCCGACAGGAATGTCGGATCGGGTTCGGGATCCGTCTTTTTGATCGAAATATGGTTTTGATCGGGGTTAACATTCTCCGGATCGGGTTTTCGAGATCAGGATCCCGCTCGAGCACTGGTCATAATAAAAGAAAAAGAATGAGTTCTGATTTGGTAGTGAGGACGACTTGGGAACCAAACTGTTTGGTCACCATAGAGAGCCTTCCCACCGAAAACCTCACTGGATGTGCACAATGGAGGGCTCGCAAATAAAAACTTGCGTTGCCTTACCGTGGCGTGCGCAGTCGCCTATGCACCACCAGAGCGAAACAGACCAACAGCACTCAGTACATGTCAACACCTTGTGCTTGCCTAAAGTTGATACGGCCCAGGGTCTGCAGGCACTTAAACGCTCAATGCGACAAGTATTGTTGTTGTCGTTTGCAGGGCCTGACCAACGATCAATACTTCTGGGTGTCGGGTATGCGCACGAGCGCGTCAATCGCGTGGCCTAATGCTGGCTGGGAATCGGACTGGTATTGGCAGTACAACGGACAAATGCAGCCGGTCACATACACCGGTAATATGCACTATGCACGCTGCACACTTGGAACTTGGTGATCGGTCCGGACCGCTCTTGCCTTGGTAGCGTCCACGTGACCTTTAACGCCAAGGGTACTTCGAGGTCTGTGCCACCAATTCTGGCGGAAAGTTGCCTATTTTGGGTCTGGGAACAGCTGTCACGCAGGCCGAGTTTAGTGGAATGTGTTAATCTGGTCTGCTCAATGCAAAAAAGTTACATGACCAAGGCAAGATCTGAACGGGCTTGACAGATCATCAAGTACGATATGGCCCATAGTGGGCTTACGGTTACGGTCCACACGGTGAATGTGGTTTTTGGTTACGAGTCTGAAAAAATTCAATGTTTAATGTCCTCAGCCACGTTGACATATGCAGGTAGCCGCACTTGCGGGTGCGGGTTACGGCGGAGCAAGTGAAACATTTTCTCTGTGGTTGTGTCTTGGTGTCCTGCGGTATTGATATCGGGTATTGATTCCAGATAGTTTGTATTTTGCCAATATTTGGATGTTGACAAGTCAGGCACTTGCAGAGTCCCTAGATTTCTGGAAGCCACAAGGAACGCTCGGCGGTGCAACACGCACATGCATGGTCTACCACATCAACATCAATTATCGACCGGACTGGACCGGTGCAAAGGATCTGTACTGCACCGGCTCCGCCGTGCCAGCAATGTGTGAATATCGTAGGTGCCGTTGATTGTCATGTCAGTCAGCTATGCAGTCAGACGTGTCACTGAATCAGACTATTCTGAGCACCAACGGGGGGGTGCATGTTATGCAACGCCTTGCGCGAAAGTCGCATTACAGGGCTGTGTCAACTTTGAAGACAAGTCCGTTTGCATGGCTTGGCTTGAGTACAGCCAAGTCTTGGTTGACCTGTATTTTATGACAGGGCTGGCGTACTACATACATACGTACATATATGTTCATTGGACATTGGATTCAGGGGAACAACTTTTGCGCTGGTCGAAATTCGTGCGCCAGCACTTACGGCTTGACCAAAATTTACCTCTGCCCAAGCCCAAGTCCATGCCAATGCCCAGTCCATGCGTGGGACCTGCCTTCAAAGTTGTTACGGCCCACAGCATTTGACGTTCATGCGTGGACACTGTCTTTCAAGTCCGTTTATAAATTGGTATTGCATGTGCTATATTTTTGTTTTTACCGTATTTTATGGTATGTAGGTAGAGTGGGCTGACTAAATTCGACCAGCGCAGTAGTTGTTCATCAGGTTAGGTGTCGGGAAAAACTTTTACGCTGGTCAAAATGTGTGCTCCCACGGCCATCAGGCCCGGCCGATTCAGGCCCGGCTGGAGCCTAAGCCTATAAGTGGGTCAAATATGCTGGGCCTGAAAAACTGGGCCCGAAAAGGTCGTGCCTGAACTTCCGGGCCTGAAAAGTCGCGGAATAGTAGCACGTACATATGTATGTATAGATATGCGACTAAATTTATAAACTAAGAGATTTGACAAGAGCAGGTTCCCGAAATCGGCAATATCGAATTACGAAATACGACGCACACGGTGTGGCCGGTGTGACCCTATCGAGTACGGCCGAATCGCACATATTGAAATGCACCAAGAAATGTGTCGATACATGGATTTGCGTCAGTTTTGCGTGAGTGAACCGCTTCTTTCGCCTTTTTCTGCAGCACATTTCATAATGCCCGTGTGCACAAGTCCGTGCCTGCTGTGGTGCCTGACTGGTTGTTTTTAACTACGGGAACCGCTCAGGCACGGACTTGTGCATGGGATTGTATTCAACGCTCCGCACGTCCATGCGTGCTGTCTTTTTTGCTGCTGTCGTGGTACCACATAGGTAGTGTACGTACTTCTTTCTCATAGGCCATGTCTTTGTCCGATCGATTGTGTTGTAGGGCGGTATCAAGCATTGTCTTGTCCGGTCTTGCCTTGATCACGTGACCTCTTGCATCAACGACATTCTGAGGATCTTTAATTGCAGCTACAACCACGTGACCCAAGATTGCCGTCTACAAGTCGTAGACACGAGCGTCAACGCAACCCAATCCATCTCCCATTTCCAAGCGGCGCCCGGTTATCTAATGTACGAGCTTGATGACCAATTTCAGACCGTACTCAATTATCCTTAAATTAACAAATCCAGCCGAGAAACGAAAAATTTATTTAAAAACCGACGTTTTGTCTTGAAAAACGTACGAGTCGTTTTGTTACTCTCTAATTACCCTGGTTTTCAAGCAAAATTAACTTTTTGTTCAACATTTGTCAAAAAATTTTCGACCAATTTTTACTTTGTCGAGATACACGAAGTTTGATTTTCATGGTCGACCCCCTGCCAAATTTGGTCAGATGTGGGTCAAATCGGAATGTTTGCAACTCGCTAGAAAGGGGTTGAAACACGTTATAACGCACAGAACTATACATATACTCTGTATCTGTCTAACCGTTCTTTCTTCCTAAAACGCACATTTTCAAACTTTTTGGAGCATGTTTTTGGCATCTGAACGTCTTAGAACACGTTTTCATAAAAAACGAAAAACTCTCTCTTCGAAAAACGAACGTCATAAAAAAACTTTTTTAAAAGAAACGAATCTTTGAAAAAAACGCTTTTTGCCCAACTCTGAATCCAATTGCACTATGCAACAACCATGAACAAAGCTCTCAATGTGGACACTTTTGTGTGCCTGTGCGTTCACGGAGTCCGTGATTGAGCCTGTTGTTGTGTGGAGTGTGTTCTAAAGGTCGATTTATACTTCTGACTTCCGGGAAGTAGCAGTCAAAATCCGGAGAAGTGTCACTACCACACAGAAGCGTCCGGCAAGGCTATGATTGCTTGTAGTGATTGCCTGTTCCGCTCTGTCCATTGACCGCTGCCTGCCGTCTACTGTTCTTGCTCTGTTAATGAGCTGACCGAACGGGCAGTCACAAATTTCTGACTGCTACTGCCGGGCAGTCAGAGTATAAACCGACCTTAACTCCAGTTATGATTTCTAAACACAATTGTGATTTTTTGTCTTGTTCTCGTCTTTATTCATGATTTATTTGGTCAAATGTACATTTTAGAATTGGCAACGCAAACCTTTTGGGTTTATGAATTTGTGTTAAAGGGGGGGACTCATTGCTAAAAGTACCCTTTTTACAATTTCAACTTGTAGCTTGGATGAGTGCGATCAGAACGCCACCAAGATTAAATTAATCGGATGAAAATCGGCCGAGATCGAAGCGATTGAATCGACCCAACCGGGAACAAAAATAAGTTCGGACCAGCTGCATTTTTATTGCAAATCAGGCAAAAGCTCTTGAATCGTTAGATTTTGAGCGAGCAGCTGATGTTTGAGAAAAGAAAACGAAAATTCCAACCTGTGGTTTTTCTCTAACAGTGACGATTCTTCCAAAAATCAGAAATCCTTCAAAAAGGCTTATTTCGCGATTCTGAGACCAGTTCTGGAACAGGTCAATTTAGCCGTATTGATTTATCATTTATAAAGGTGTACCGATCGATTCTATGGCGGTCCATTCGCAGGTAGATACCGGCGGTGGACCACCTTTAGCTGCGTCCCTCAGTGGACTTTATTATGTAATCATCAAAACATTTTTACCTCACGGCCGATCCGCTGATCCACTGTGACACCGAAGTGAAAATGTTTCGATGACAGCGTATAATGGCCCCACATTGTGAAAGTAAACTAAAGGTGGTCCACCACTGGTATCTACCTGCGACTGGACCCCGATGGGATCGATCGGTACACCTTTATAAAGAATAAATCAACACGGCTGCATTCATCTGTTCCAGAACTGGTCTCAAAATCACGAAATAAGCCTTTTTGAAGGACTTATGATTTTTTGGAAGAAATCGTCACTGTTACAGAAAACCGCAGGTTAGAATTTTCGTTTTCTTTTCTCCAACATCAGCTGCTCGCTTAAAATCTAACGATTCAAGAGCTTTTGCCTGATTTGCAATAAAAATGCAGCTGGTCCGAACTTATTTTTGTTCCCGGTTGTGCCGCTTCAATCGCTTCGATCTCGGCCGATTTTCATCCGATTAATTTTATCTTGGTGGCGTTCTGATCGCACGCATCCCAGCTACAAGTTGAAATCGTAAAAGGAGTACTTTTAGCAATGAGTCCCCCCCTTTAAAAATAGCAACAGTTGTCAAATGATTACAACCGACAACCAAATAAATATTATCTATACTACTAAAACAGGAAGACGTATAGTCCAGCCACGTGCTCATGAGACGACTCGTTTTAAAGCTTGCTTGGCCAGATTCAAAAATGCGCCGCTTACACGGGTTTTCGCAAACAAAAGAAAGAGATTGGGCTGAGAGAGATGATGACAAGTTCCAGCTGGCTGACCTCAATTTGCTGCGTGCTTACGCGAACATTATGGGATCCGTTCAAGTCAACTTCGAAAGAAGTCGTCTCATGAGTTCGTGGTTGGACTATATGTCTGTGTGTGACCCCCTCCCTCGGACGGGTCAATTTTCACGGGTAGCTTTGGGTATGCTAACGGGTCTTGGGGGGCACGGCACGGGCGCGGCGCTGTAGCCGGGCCGTAGGCACGGGTCCCGTCTAGTTTGTGCCAAAGTTAAGACGCAGTCTGCTTTTTTGTGTCATTCTTTTCGCAAAGTTTTGAATGTTTTCTGTTACCTTCTTTCGTTCTGTGTTCATGCACGATACATCTGTCTCTTACCCAACGCGTGTTTGTGATCGTGAAGGTTAGTGTTGAGCGATGTTTCGATTGTTTTTCAGTGTCCGTCTGGAGGTCAAAGAAGTGTGAAAATTTCAGATCGGTCCACCTTGTAAAAACCGTTTTTTGGGTCACCCAAATAGTGGTAAAATTTGTGTTCGAGTTTCGTTTCACATGTGTTAATTTGAATTCCCGAGCGTAGGTCGGACTTAAAAGCATGTGTGGTCGTTGTAAACGATTTCGTGAAAGGTACGTGAATTGATATAAGCGATTTCGTGCATATAAGCGCATGATTTCAACTGCCGCGCACCCATTTCTTTGCGCGACACTAATCTCTTAGCTGATTGGTTGTGATAAGCTTTGTTAATCCCCCGTGGGAAAGTTGCGCGTGGGAAAGTTGCGCGTGTGAAAGTTTATAATTATGTGTGCTTTTTCTCACGCTTGATCATGCTGTGCATTCTTGTTTGTTTTATTTGGTGCGGGTTTCGTAAAGTTATGGCTTTCTGATTGAAGCCGAGTCTTTTTATGAAATTAAATAGGCAAATCATGGATAATTTCTATTTTGCCAAGTGCTATCGACGGCGACGCAGCGAGCCGACGGAGATCGCTTTTGCCCGTTAGTTGGAGGAGTAGCCTGTCCAGCCTGCATTTTGTGATGTTAGTTGAGGGACTATCCTGTGTGTTTTGTGACGCCAGCCAGTACTTCTAATGTTGTATTGTGTACAGTCAATCAACACCCTGTCCAATCTGTATTTTATGACGTTAATTGTCGGACTAGCCTTTTTGTGCCGGGCGGGCCGGCCTGTGCATTTCGTGCCGTTAGTTGTTGGACTAACCAATCCAGCCTGTGCGTTTTGTGTTTAGAGATATTAGTCATGTCTTGTATTGACACTCAAGGGCATCGACGGCGACGCAACGCGTCGACGGAGATCGCCCTTGCCTGTCAGTCTTGCTCGTTTGTCGGGGGACTAGCCTGTATATTTTGTGATGTTAATTGTCGGACTAGCCTGTGCATTTCGTGCCGTTAGTTGTTGGACTAACCAATCCAGCCTGTGCGTTTTGTGTTTAGAGATATTAGTTATGTCTTGTATTGACACTCAAGGGCATCGACGGCGACGCAACGCGTCGACGGAGATCGCCCTTGCCCGTTAGCTTTCTCGTTGGTCGGGGGACTAGACTGTATATTTTGTGACGTTAATTGTCGGACTAGGCTGTGCATTTTGTGCCCTTAGTTGGTGGATTAACCTATCCAGCTCGTGTGTTTTGTGTTTAGAGATATTACTCATGTCCTGTATTTGCGATGACGGAGTACGCGTGACAACTTTGACGTGTTTGATGGCTGCCCCGCCCGTACTTGTTAGTTGTCGCATCACTGGAGTGTAGGTCGTTGAATTTAGTCGCACAACAGACGGCAAATTTTGTCATGCTTGGTCGCACAACTAAGAATGTACATTATCAATTTAGTCGTGCAACCGACAGAAAATGTCGCCACACTTCGTCGGACGATTGGTAACGTGTGTGGCAGAATCCAGTTCAACAACATACAACAATTCAGCTTCTTGATTTCGTTGCCTTTGATTACAGTACTGTGATGAACAATTATAGTTCAAGACAAAAAGTGGAAAGGATGTGGTTGTTGCGTGTTGCAAAATGCACGCTTACGACGGCATCGCAACGCGATGACGGAGTACGCGTGACAACTTTGACGTGTTTGATGGCTGCCCCGCCCGCACTGGGTAGTTGTTGTTGGTTGACTATTGTTTCGCGTGTGCTGCTTCATTTGTGCTTTTGTTTATTATATTTATCTTGTGTACAGTAAAGCAACGCACGAGCCACGACGGCATCCATCGCGATGCCGGAGTGCGCGTTCCCATTTGATGTCTTCACAAGACTCGACAAAAGGGTCAAAACTAGGAAAAAAGTGCCGGAGGCAGCGCCGTATACCTTGGTTGTGGTGACCACACGTTGTCACTCTGTTTCTGATGATATAATGGGTCAAAACAAGCACCTTGTCCTCTATGCAGTATTTCCGTCAGTTTCTGATGATATAATGGATCAAAACAAGCACCCTGGCCTTCATACACTTTTTTACACAGTTTCTGATGATACAATGGGTCAAAACAAGCCTGTTCGTTCACTTTGACGACAACCAAGGTATACGCCGCGCGCTCGCCGGGGAGTTACCACCATTGTTTGTGTCATCAACTGCGAGTTAAATGGGTCAGCCAATTTTGTTGCCGGTCACAAACACAGTTTTCGAAATGATCAGTGATGTACAAACTGAGTGTCCTAGTCGACCAACCAGTGTCACAGATTTTAGAACGCTATGGTTCATTTAAGTTGGCAGTCGTCTAACTTGTGTCATAAATTGCGGAACTTACAGTCGTGGTTCAACCGGTGATAATCTAGTCGTGCAACTAGCGTCACAAGTTGCTCAACCAAGTGATTCAACTAAGCTAGTGATAATATAGTTGTCCAACTAGTCTCTCAAACTGCGGTACGTGGTGGTGCAACTTGTGATAATTGCATAAGTCGTCCATTAACGGCGCGATAGTCTGGTAGTAACAGTAGAACCTAGTGATGGTATCATAGTCGTTCGACCAGTGTTGCGTAGGCGATCGCCGATCTTGTTCATGGAGGTAATTTGTTTTCAGTTGTGAATTGTGCTCTAGGTTGGACTTTTCGTCAATTTTTGCATTGGATCTTTTCCTGACGTTACATCCTCACAAGTTTGTCGGTTGTGAAAACTTGATTTTAGTTCCAAATACAAATGCATAAACTTCCGTGGAAAGTTTGACATGTGGTAACGCGGACCCATTTAACTCGCAGTTGATGACACAAACAATGGTGGTAACTCCCCGGCGAGCGCGCGGCGTATACCTTGGTTGTCGTCAAAGTGAACGAACAGGCTTGTTTTGACCCATTGTATCATCAGAAACTGTGTAAAAAAGTGTATGAAGGCCAGGGTGCTTGTTTTGATCCATTATATCATCAGAAACAGAGTGACAACGTGTGGTCACCACAACCAAGGTATACGGCGCTGCCTCCGGCACTTTTTTCCTAGTATGCATGCTACAGCATGCGTAATCAGCCTTCCTGAGATTGGGCCTTGGGGGGAAGGCTGATTATGGCTTCGTTTAATTTGTAATCAGTCTTCCCCCCGGAGCCTCTGCAGGGTGTACTGATTACAATGGTAATCAGTCTTCCATCAACCTTATGATCGTGATCAAAGACGAAGAACGTTCGTTGATAGCCGTTGATCAATGTTCTCCGCTAAAAATTTGAAATACAAAAGAAAATTCCCAATTTTGTTTCTCCACCAGAGCAGAGGTGGGAATCGGGCCGGGCCGAGGTTTCCGGCGAGAGGTCGCAATCGGGCCGGGTTTGGCCGGCCCGTCCCGGCCCGAGCCCCAAAATCTCCGGCCCGGCCCGGCCCGACCCGTACCCCCAAATCTCCGGCCCGGCCGTATGTGGACACTTCTTGACGCGTGCCAAGAATGCCAACTATTATTTTTGGCATTCTTGGCATTGTTGGCACACGCGTCAAGAAGTATACATTACGGCCGGCTGTAACGCACACTTCTTGACCACGTTGCCATGAATGCCAAAAACAAGCTAGTGCATGTTTTATGCACAAAATAAGTTAAGAACAAAACAAATACCGTAAAAACCTAAATACAGCCCCCCCGGAATAGAGCCCCCCCCGTAATACAGCCCCCCCCAAAAAGGGGTCAGTGAATTAATAGAGCCCCCCCCCGGAATAGAGCCCCCCCTAAGTAACATCCCCTATACAGTAGTGTATTAAGGCTTGATAGTGGTGTACAGGTACATTTATGCACGTATGCTGTTCGTTCAGAGCACATAATACGCCTCTTATTGACGAATAGACACGAATAAATGCAATTACAAGCGAAAAAAACATCCTTTCAAACCCCTTTTTAGAGGTTTTTGGGGGTATTTTTGGGAACAATTTTCAGGTTCGGGTCAGTGAATTAATAGAGGCCCCCCCGGAATAGAGCCCCCCCCCCGTAATAGAGCCCCCCCAAAATGGGGTCAGTGAGTTAATAGAGCCCCCCCTTCTATTTAGGTTTTTACGGTAAGCAGATTTGCTGTTGCTCAAATTATGCCTGCGCGTGTGTGTGTGTGTGTGGGTGAACAAATTTGGGTCCTCTCCCTTCCCCCAGGTGGGTACGGTACGTCTGTTTCCCCGTCCGAAAAAAGGGGGTACCGGCTGTTCCCCTTCCGGACCAGGAACTACACTGGCTGGTGGTCATTATGGATGTGTATGAATAAATTTGATTCCGTCGATGTCAATGTACCCAGCAGTTGTCTGTGACGATCTTGAACACACGCTGTTAACAAACGAGAACTTGTTAACAACTCATATAATGATACTAGATCATACTGCAAACACGCGTGCTGCGCATTTGCACAAAATTCACTATAGTCAAGAAACAGCCATTACGCCCAGTGGTAAACAACACTTCTTGACACTGAAACATCGCTTCTCACGCTCGGCAATCGGCAACACAAACACAGCCAAGTGGTCTTCACGGCTGGCCGTAACGCACACTTCTTGACGCAGCATTTATTTCTGGCATTCTTGGCAACACGTAGTCAAGAAGTGTACATTACGGCCGCGCGTAATAAACACTTCTTGACGCGTCAAGAAGTATCTAGCTACCGGCCCGGCCCGGTCCGAATTTTTGGCTCAGATTTTGACCCAATTTTTGTCATGATTTTTGCGATTTTTGAATCTATTTTTTTGGTTGAAAATTCATTGTTTTCCATTGAAAAAGTCGCCAGATAGACAATACCAATGGTGTGTGGCTGGGGGTGGGGGTCCCCCCTAGGTACAGTATCATCCATCCTGGTACAGTAGGTAGGTCGCCGCCCCCCGGCTGGTACAGTAGGTTGCTATTTTTGGCTCAAAATGGTATAAAATCAATATTTTTCACTCCAAATAATCGAAAAATCGCACGCTGCGCGCGAAATGAGGGTTTTAGAGCACATTTTCATCTAAATTTAGACATTCAAATTCAAATTTTATCTGTAAGCTCACGCAAAGACCTTCAGGAGATCCGGCAAACACCTAAAAAAAGAGACATATCAGTAAATAGCACACAAAATTATAATCATGAATGATCAAACGACAAAACGTACCGGAGAGATTAAAAAACAACAAACAACACAGCAACGGCAGGCGATAAATCATAAAAAATTTTGTTCCCCCCCCCCAAGCTCGGCCGGTACAGTAGGTAGGGGTTGATTGCACGCCTGGGTAGCCACACCACTGGACAATACTGATCACTTACTTGCTGAATCCGTCAGAAATTTTAGTATTTTTGACAAAAAAAACCCCTACTTTTTCAGTAAAATAAGTCACTTCAGAAGCTTCGGGCGGGGGTGCCCGGCCCGGCCCGGCCCGAGACAAAAGCCCAAAATCGCGGGCCGGCCCGATTGCGACCTCTGTTTCCGGCCCGAACGGTCGGGCCGGGCCGGGCCGACTTTTCGGAATGTCGGGCCGGGCCGGGGTGGCCAGCCCGAATCATCGAATTTCAATAAAAAATCGTGATTTTTTAGGCTAAATTTGCCAAAATTTCTCTCGATTCTGCAAATTAGTACCGACTTCCAATGGAGGGGGGATACCGTAAAAACCTAAATAGAAGGGGGGCTCTATTAACTCACTGACCCCATTTTGGGGGGGCTCTATTACGGGGGGGGCTCTATTCCGGGGGGGCTCTATTAATTCACTGGCCCGAAACTGAAAAAATTGTTCCTAAAAATACCCCCAAAAATTCCTAAAAAGGGGTTCGAAAGGATGTTTTTTCGCTTGTAATCGCATTTATTCGTGTCTATTCGTCAATAAAAGGCGCATTATGTGCTCTGAACGAACAACAAACGTGCATAAATGTACCTGTGCAACCACTATCAAGCCTTAATGCACTACTATATAGGGGATGTTACTTTGGGGGGGGGCTCTATTAATTCACTGACCCCTTTTTGGGGGGGGCTCTATTCCGGGGGGGCTGTATTTAGGTTTTTACGGTACCTACTGTACCAGGCGAGGGGGGATACCTACTGTACTGGGGGGGGCTACCCCTCAAACCCCCCCCCCCCACCTCCAACACTGACTTCCATGATTATCAGGTATTTCTAAACCAAAAAACAGTAATTTTTGCACCAAAAAATTGCTTCAAAATATCATCAGAAAATGTCGGGCCGGGCCGGGCCGGGGCCGACCCCCGGACCTCGTCGGGCCGGGCCGGGCCGAGGTAACCCGGCCCGATTCCCACCTCTGATTCCCACCTCTGCACCAGAGATTACCTAGGATAGGATAGGATCGCCGGCCCGGCCCGAGCCTAAGGTCGGCCTGGCCCGACTTTGGGCTCAAAGGAAAAAAATGGTAAAAAAAGGCCAAAATTTCCAAAAATTTTCTTGGCAAGGCATTTTTACCGCAAAAACCTAAATACGCCCCCCAGCCCCCTGTGTAGTTCCTGGCAGTGTTGAGGTGGGGCGGTGGGGGGGGGGCGGGGGTACCGTAAAAACCTAAATAGAAGGGGGCTCTATTAACTCACTGACCCCATTTTGGGGGGCTCTATTACGGGGAGCTCTATTCCGGGGGGCCTCTATTAATTCACTGACCCGAACCTGAAAAAATTGTTCCCAGAAATACCCCCAAAAACCCCTAAAAAGGGGTTTGAATGGATGTTTTTCACTGGTAAGGTAAATCGCATTTATTCGTGTCTATTCGTCAATAAGAGGCGTATTATGTGCTCTGAACGAACAACAAACGTGCATGCTCTATTAATTCACTGACCCCTTTTTGGGGGGCTGCATTACGGGGGGCTGTATTTAGGTTTTTACGGTAGTGTTCCTCCCTGGGGGGAAAGGGGGAAAGACCCAAATTCAGGAAAAAGTCACTTTTTGAGGTAGAAAATTTGATCGATTTTTACCCCTTTTTGGAAAAAATTCTCCGTAAAAAGGGTATTTTGGCGACTTTTGGCATCATTGACCTAAAAATCACCCATTTTAAGCCTAAAAATGCCCATTTTAGGCCCAAAAATGCTGCCTTTAGGCAAAATTTGAGGCGGTTAGTGTACCTGGCGCGGCGGTTAGTGTACTAGTGTGTTGGTCGCGGCGGTTAGTGTACCTTAGGGGGGACCCCCTCCCCCCAGGAACTACACTGCCCCCCCCCCGGAATCAGTGGTGTAGCTACCCAGGCGGGGCGGCAACCCACTGTAAAATGTGGGGCGGCAATCTACCTACTGTACCGGCCGAGCAAATGACCCCAGTGAAAAAATAGACCCCCGGGTTCTATTTCCGACAACGCGGTATGCTGACGGATAAAAAAACCATTTTTTTCACCAAAAAAACCGAAAAAAACATCAGCCTCCGTGAAACATCGGTCTTTTTTCATGAATTTTTTCCAATTTTTGACAAAGGTTGGAAAAAAAATTTTCTTCAGAACATCCTTGGTAACGCGCGGGCGACATCAATATGGTCAATTGTTTCACCAATTTTGGTCATGATTAGCATTAGAAACATCCATAGACACCGCTGCACACTGCAGTGTCCTTGCTAACATTAACATTTCCTCCAAAATACCTTGTTTGGGCTTCCCCTATCTTTATATACTGCGGTTCTTTATCGGTTTTTTCGTTTTTTTCCGGGTTTTTTTCACGAAGTATGAACTCCGAAACACTCTGTCTGGGTAATTCCCCATCCCTTGCCCCCACCCCCAAAATGAAATGTCTAATTCCGGGATAGGGGAACCCAGGATAACGTATTTTCGGCCCATGTTGACGTTAGTACAGACACTGTCATGGTGTGTTTTTGACACTCATAACAAGAGTGAGCTCAACTCAAGCAATGTAGCGGCAGGCAAATGGTTGCAAGGTACCCTTGGCCTCAAGGGCGTAGTAGTAGTTTCAGTGGGCCAGAAAGTTTGCACTTCCAAATGCTTGAAT
The DNA here is from genome assembly GCA_030248065.1 of Rhynchonema sp. JSB1_4. Classification (NCBI taxonomy): domain Eukaryota; kingdom Metazoa; phylum Nematoda; class Chromadorea; order Monhysterida; family Xyalidae; genus Rhynchonema; species Rhynchonema sp. JSB1_4. The sequence continues at coordinate 36,795 of JASAMV010001308.1, forward strand.
CGCGTTAGTTTGAGATTATTGCACCTGGCCCATCAGAAAATGGCTGCGTTGGTTCCTCAAGGGGGGATGGTTGGTTCCTCAAGGGGGGATGGATCCAGATGGTTGCAAGGTAGCCCCTACCTACAGCCTCCAGAAGGTTGCAAGGCATAGTGGCCTTTGGAAAAAAGCGGTTTTTCGGTTTTTTTTTCGACGGTTTCTGGAGGTGGAAAAAAACGAAAATAAACCGAAAAAAACGCAGCTGCCTGGAAACTTTTTTAGAAGCATGTTTTTCATAGATTTTTCGCTAAATTCAGAAAATATTTTCATGAGCCAAACTTTTGTTGAAGGCGCGAGGTGTAAAAGTGCCTTGTTTTGGTCATTTTTGTTGTTATGAGAATCAAAAACACCCTCATATGCCATGACAATGGCTGTAATAACGTTAACATGGCCGAAAACACGTTATTTTGGGTTCCCCTATCCTTATACACCACGGTTCCTTATCGGTTTTTTTTCGGAAATTTTTCCAAAAATATGAAAAACCGGTTTTTCCGCAAGTATATTGCAAGGTACTCCTGTCTCCTGAGGTCCGAAAAAAATTGTGTTTTTTGCATGCATTATGCTGCAAAGTTGGCCAAAAAATTGGTATACGCAATTTTTGGAGTGTTGAGGTCGAAAACACACATTTTTGCCTATGAAAACCATAAGCATAAATTGATGGTTGCAAGCTACCCCCTCCACCAAGGGGTGGTTGCATGCAATGCAAGGTATCTATCCCTTAGGGCGGGAATCTTCATGCGCCCGGCCGCTACACTGAACTCAAGGCACTTTTACACCTCGCACCTTCGACCAAAGTCTGACTCACGAAAATAGTTTTCTGAATTTAGTGAAAAATCTAAGATGAACATGCTTCCACCAAACGTATCCGAGCGGTTGCGGCTTTTCGTTCTTTCCACCTCCAGAAACCGCCTGAAAAACCGTGTTTTTTTCACGAGAAAACGAAGGTTTTTTTTCAATCGCACGCAGTTATACGTAACGCTGCTGGTTTTGTTACACGAAACATGCGCGGGCGCAAGAATTATGTGAAGAAGGCACTGCCATGCCGTCGGCTGCAGAACTGAGCGTTTCAGTAATTTTTCGACATCCGACATTCGACATCGCTCGACCTGATGTCGCAATTTTCGATACGACTTTTCGACATTTTTTTCGACTGCAGATCGTCTCAAATATTAAACCTTTCAGTGTACAATGTCTTTTTACTGAGTTTTAACAAAAGGGGATAAAAGAGAACAAGACTTCGGTCGCTCATTCCATGATTTAGTAGGATTAGAATGCTCACGATCAGTGCCACGACTACTTTGGCGGGGCGGGTAGGGTACATAGGAGGAAAATTCGGGGCGGGTAGGGGCTAGTGTACCTGGAATTTTTTGGGGGGAGGAGGGAAGACTTTTCGGGGCGGGTTGTGTACCATATAACTTTTTTCGGATGCCTTTTTATGTGCTGTAAAAGGGGTGTGCAGTTTGTTGCACGTTTAAGGGTTAAGGTCATTTTTGACCGGAAAATGGGCATCTTGAGGATAGAAATAGGGGCGGGTTGGGTAGGGTACTGTACCAGGTGGGGCGGGTAGGGGTAGTCTACCAGGTCGGGCGGGCACGATGCCATTGGGGGACCTCCCTCCCCATCCCCCAAGCCACGGCACTGCTCACGATCATATCGCATGTCACCAGTCATTTTACATTCAATTGCAAACGTTGGGATCCTGTTGCTTTCCTTTAACTATTGTGCTATTACGTGACTACATAGTGTTTGTTTTCTCAAAAATTAACATGGAAAGGCACGCCCTCCTCACTCTACGTATATGATCTATGACCAAAAAGTCCTTTTTTCACACCCGATGATGGGCGCTATCCATCTACTGCATGTATTGTTTTACGTATCGACAATGTCCCTAGCTACACATATACGATTGTGACTTTTCCAGTGCACAAATTGCTGCCAGCCACAATATCATAGTATGGTGGCGTGAGATGTCGTCGCCAGCAGCCAGCAGTAATCGTCAGATACAAGCGATCGTGTTCGCGGGCATCGCAGCCGCGGCCGCCGCCTGTGCCTATTTCTATTGGTTCGACCATCGCCGCAAGCGACGCGTCGAGATCGACAACAAGAAGTCGCCCTCCAGTGAAACATCATCGCAAAACAAACAACCGAACAACAAATCCAACTGCAACAACAGCGGTGAGACGGTGAAAGCGGGAAGCAAGGACAAGCTCAAGTCCATCTACGATCATCACGATATTGAGACCATGAATAGAGGTGGACGACGCAATTATCGACACGAACAACAACAACAGCACAGGGCTGAAATGCAGGTCGGTAGATTTATTTGCGGTATTTACACACACACACGCTTGTTTTGTAAATATTATTTTATCTTGATTGGAAGAGTTTTTCTCAACCCCATTTGAGTTTTCCTTGAATGTCTTACAATCAGGCTTGTTGTGATTTTGTTGATAAAAAGCAACTCCCACTGTTGTTATATTTTCAGATTCAACCAATGCCGGAGTCAATGGAGCACGTGAAGAACAAATCACTGAACAACTCCAATAAACAACAACACCAATCACCCAACAACACCGCCAAGGACAACAACACCAACAAATTGACCGGTTCGCCGCATTTCGAGCTGCTCAGCAACGACTCGACGGATGTGCACAATTTGAGTTGGTCGGAGGAAGTGGAGCGTGCGAGTGCCGCCGCAGCAGCAGCACAACAACAGCAACAACAACACGAGAACAACAGTGCAGCGGACACAACAACAACACCGCACAACAGCAGCAAGGACAGTTGTGACGACAGCACGCCGCCGACACGCATGACCGGCGGCATGTCACCGTACGACCGACGCGCCATGGACAGAGTGTTGCAGATGCGATCAATGGTCGTCAGTCCGTCAGCGCTCAAGAAACAACAACACAACAACAACAACACTCAACAGCAACAACAACAGCGTAATTCGTACGGCTACAACAACAGCTACAGACAACATCGCTACAACATCAGCTTCAGTCAGAACGACCACTCCAACTACTACCATAGGAGAAACAACAACACCAGCAACGGCGCGTCCGCATTCCGTAGCGTTGAGAGTCCGTCACAAGTGTCAGAGCCGCGCAGTGAGGTGGGTCAGGGCAGGGGACCTGGTTTGCTTTCATAGAACTCGTGTTTATGGCCTCAATTGACGATGTGTTGGGTCACGAGAGTTGTTTGTTGTTATTCTGTGTGTCTGTGTTTCAGTCTGTGTCTGTGTATCCATCTGGTTGTAATAACCGTTTATGCAGCCAAAGTCCAGCGTTCTCCAAAACACAACCGTTCGTTATGTGAACCTTGCCTGGTCCAATCCAACCGGCGCTGTTTTGATGTTTTGTTTTTCGGTCTCTGGCATTATGTTGAATGATTGATTGCGAAAAACACGTTGCACGCCCAAACGTGACTGGCTGTTTTGGATGGCTCATGATTTCGTTTATTTTTTTTAAACATCCACACTGCTCCTTATGGATGACCTTGAATGCGCGTAATGCAATCAATTACGAGTGTCAAGTCAAATGTACTGTTGTACATGTGCTGTCTTGAGTCTCTTTGGCAGCAAACTTGGATGGAAGTTAGCTGTGACACACCAACGGAACTTGAATTATGACAATGTTTGGCATTTGTTGCAATTTGCAAAAAAATGACGAAATTGTTTCTGGGCTGGTTTTCTTGACTTTCCCACGAATAGGGATTTGAGTTTCGGTTTGTGTTTTCTTTCGTAATTGAAAACTTGCAAAAAACTGACTGTCACGAAGCCACACAGGCAATACAAGCCAATTTGTTTCCTCGTGTGCGCATGTCGTGTTTGGGGGTGCTCATTATTACAGTACTCCTGCAGCATACCATACCAAGGGGCCCATGGGTGATTGCCGCAACTGTACGTGTACATCACACAAATGATTAACGATCATGCGCTATTTTCACGCGTGAAACTTTCCAAGACAAATATGCTCATTTTGTTTTACCGTTTCATACAATAATGATCATAACCCGCTTACTTCACGGTGATGGCTGGGCACAGACCTGACTACAATAATATGACGACTGGGGCTGGCCGCATGGTTTTCCCAGTATGTGTCGTGAATGCATCAACAAATTACAGTTCGCGTGAGACGTCCTATGGCACAGTATGCGCGGCATGATGTTTGTGCATGATAGGGTACATGCGATGATTGCAGCCATAAGTACGCATCATGGCTTAACTGTCTGTGTGTGTGTGGCATGCAGTGTGCTCTGTGCTGGTATCCATCCAAGTAAGTTCACATGCGCAGCACGTTTACAGTGTTTCTCCACATGTACGACGCAATGTATGTACGTGCGTGTTGCACATAAATGCAATAAACTGTCTGTCGTCTTGTCTCCGTTGACGATCATCGTCGCAACACTCCTGTCGTATGTACATATGCTCTCGAAACTGTGCATTGAATGGGGATGTGTGCGCGTATGTATGCGTTACGGATGAAAAAACGGTTTCTTTTCGTGAAAAAAAACCGAAATTTAACTAAAAGACCGGGTCCATCTTGAGGAAAAACCTCAGCTGCCGGGAACATCGGTTGAATTTCGCAAAATTTGGCAATTTTTGTCGAAATATTTTCTTCAGACCCACTTTGGTCGGAAGTTCGTGATGTAATTATGCACTGTTTTGATGATAATGACTGAGTAACTACGATTTGACACCATACTATTGTCTGTACGAACATTAAAAGTCTTTGAAAACACCGTATTTTGAGTTGCCCTATCCTTCTACACAGCATTTCTTTATCGTTTTTTTTCGCTTTTTTGGTTTGTTTCACAAAATATAAAAACCGGTTCTTGAGTAAGTGTATACAGCGGTGCTGTATTCATTCTTCCTAATCGCCAGATCTGATCGAGAAACGAGCGATGTGGGCTGTCATTTAACACAAATGTGTTACTAGTACGTTACGAGGATTGATTGTCTGGGCACTGCACTGTGCGTTTGTCATCGGCTTGTTGCACTTATTGGTCTTTTATGCTAGCATGACTTGCAAAGCAAAGCATCTTTAGTCTGATGTATAGCTGGTCAGGCAACTCGAGCTCGCTGCCCGGAAATATCAACCTGGGGGAGGGCATGACCAAAATGTTTGCCAGCACATTAAAAACGCGTTCTTTGCATTTTTGGGTAGCGCTAGCTAGCAGGCTTTCTGGAGGTATCGTATTTGGTATGTAGCTCGAGCTACATAGCTGCCCAGCTGTGGGTAGGGTTAGAGAGGTGTCGGGTCCGGGTGTCGAGCGCCAAAAAAGTGTGGGTGTCGGGTGTCGTTTTTTTGGAACCTGACAGCCGACACCCGACACTTACAGTTCAAAACATCAGTTTTACTAAAAGAAGAATTTTGAGGTAAAATTTTCTTCGAACCAAATATTTCCGAAGACGCAGAATGTAACATTTTAATGTTTATTTCGTGTGAAAATGATCAAAAAACAAAGAAAGTGGGTATGGATTTCCTTGCGTGTTGCTTTCTTTCCACAAATATGTGCGTCAACCCTGCCTGACCTGCCCTGGTGGGCGGCGAAAATATGTAAATACCGTATATGGGTTAAAAAACGATGTCGAATGTACAACGTGGTTGTGGTGCGTTTGCGTGTCTGCCCTGCCGTGTTCGTAAGTATGGCCATGATTTTGGCCGCATTTTCGTCCAACCCAAACTTAGTTGCAACTGCAAGCAAACAAACTGCGCTTTGATTGATTGTATCAACCGAACGTAGAGGGGCGATATTTGAAGAGCCAAGAATGCACTGCTTGTGTAAACTTTGCTCTGTCCAAATACAGTCTCCTGATCCAACTGTTACCCATACATTACCTATCGCTTACTGCAGACGGTATTTCAATTCGGCTGGGTACTGGGGTAAGGGTGACCCACTGATTGTGTACTCTGGGCTGAAAGGGATCGGACGGATAGAGGAATGTGGTTTACTCTGCAGATTACAGGGGACTTGTGGTGTTGGCAGAGGCTAGTTTTGGATTCCGCTGATCTCACTGTGATACGTATGGCATGGCAACTCATTATTTTTTAACGCTTCACGAAACACTGTAATCAGATTTAAAAAAATATTCGCAGTCGCATCAAGCACAAATGTTGTGCAAAGATCTTTCTGATGATTATCACATGCTGAACGATCGTTGCTTCGCCCGTCGTGGTTGTTTTTGCAGGGACGGTCATAAAATCAAAACGGTGTAATTGTTGTGGGTGATAAGGAAACGTTGTTTTTTGCGCTCGTGTGGCCCGGAGAGACGGTAATTTTGTTTTTTGCGCGTTCGCAGTGGCCAGCAGAACCAGGTTTATGTTATCGTCTTTGATTAGCAGACTGGCGACGGTGCTAATGAGCCGGTTTACGGAGCAAATAATGTTGCTTTTTGACTGGGTGCTGAAGGTGATAACGCTTGTGGCAGGTTTTCGTTATATTTTGTGCTTTGTTTTTCAATCAACTGTGATGCTTACAGAGACTTGTGCTTCCATAAATTAACAGCTGTTTTATGAAGTGGCGATATTATGTAGTCCAAGAGATCAGTGCTGGCCGTGTGGGAGAAATGCCGATGAAAAAGGGGTTTTTTCCCCTAAAAACACAAAAAAGGTTTGGGAGGCCAAAATAAAATAACGGACCGATATTTTCCCGGGAATGCCTTTTGAAGGACTTGTCGAGCATAATTCTTTCCCCATGAAGCAATTTTAGACTATATTTTGCTCAAATGTATCCCATCTAAGTACATATTTAACAGGCATGGAAAGTATCTGGAAAAAAATACGGAAAATTTCCCGAAAAACCGGTTTTTTTCACTAAAAATATTTTGTCCGGAGAAATTGCAACTACATAATACTGTGCGGCCTATCCTAAAGTCACCAACTGCGATTTGGTTCTGGCGGTGGTGGCCACTGTTACAAGTTGGTGTCTGGTGGTACTACTACTATGGATGCGGTTTGTTTGTTGTGCTTATCAGATTGTTTGCTGTGCACCTGTCGTTTTTGTTGCATTTGCCATTGCTGCTTTGCTCGGTCTAGTCTGGCTTGACTGCTGCTTACTTTTCCAAGCACGTCCACTTTATCGTGAAAAGCACGTGATACTGTATATGTGTACCTACGATACGATAGCATGCGGCTTGGAGTACTATTGCACACAGCCTGCTGCTGACACCGTCTCCGTTGCACCGCTTTACGTGTTTGTGTGTATGCACGTTAAAATGAACACATTTGCTACGGTTGACGGGGAACGGTGCATATTGGTTGATCTGCGGGCGCGCGCACTTGAAAAAGCAACGTTTGCACGCGGCTCCGCACACATTTGATTTGATGTACGTATATTTGATCTCAACTGCCTGATATGTATGTAGGTATGTATGAGATGGTCTTTTCGAATCGAATCAACTCGACGCGGGTAGGCATTTTGTTTACTAGATCTTTTTTTCATAAAACGACACTGGCGGCAACGTATATGAGACGCTGACAAACACGCCCAAGGTCGATGGCGCACCAGCTCCAGCTGCCAGCAATATTGTGTCTGAATCACACTCTCTCACACTGTTTTGAATGGGAGACTTTGTCTATGCCGAGCCGTGTTTTTGCGTGTTTTCGAGAAAAAAGGGGCTCAGTTGCTCGCTGACATTGTGAAGTGTTTTGTCGTTTTCGGTTGTGCCCAAGCCGAATTGCTTGCATACGCCGATCATGAGTCACTGTGTACTGCTGTTGCGGCACAGAACACAAGCGAATAATGTTCTGGGGGGGGGTTTGACCAAGGTATAAAGTACCTACTGTATATGTGCATACGAGCGTGTTTATGTGTTGTGTTTTCTTTTCAACGTATAACGTCAGCCTGGTATTGGTCGCACAATTACTTTATAAGAATTGGTCAAATTTTTTTCCTGATTCGTAAAGAGGGAAAGTGACGGGGTAATGACGTTGCGGTGCGTGATCGCACACAAAGCATGTGGTAAAGAGAATGTTTCAGACCTGCGGCAACGTGGTTGATCTGCCAGATTATTTTCAGCTGAAAATGTTTTGTGAGAATCATAAATAGCACAGTGGTTAAGAGTGACTGAACGTGAAAATTTAGATGGATTTGATGAATTCTTATATAGTCATTGTGTGACCAATAGCTGGTTCACACAGATAGTCGGCGGGAACGTTATTCGAATGGTGTGTGAAATGTGGTGCGAAAGGGGTGGGCACATGCGCGGGGATGTTGGGGGAAACTGATGACATTTTGCAAATTTAATCACAACTCACAAGCATACCAATACGGAAGTGTGGGCATACAGTGTAATGTAAACCGTTGCTTTTTATGGTGGTCAATGAATCTTTCTCCCAAGTCGCACACATCTTCGTGCCAGGCGAGTGATTGAGGCAATAAGACGACAAGTGCACGCACCTGAGCAACTGCCCTGTGTGGGTATACACTCACTCGCTACCAGCCAACTCAACCAACAGTCAATTGTGTTTGCACAGAGTTTGGCGGTTGAAGTACCGACATAAATGTTGTGTGCACCCATGTTGTAAACATGGCCACAATTATACACACACAAGTGTGTATGTATATAATACACTACGCGCCACTGTGCCGCAGCTGCATTTATGGTGTGCAAGCTGTAACAGTGTGGCGGTCAGTCATTGTTGTACATATGTAATGTTCAAGTTCATGCCAGTTGTTGTTTGGCTGGGTGGGACGGGGCAGTTTGGTTTTTGGCGCAATACTCGCCGCAGCACAATATCAGCGCCATATGTCACCATCACGGACTTTTTGCGATGTTGTGTGTAGGTTCTGGTTGTTGTTTGTTGCGTGTACTGCGCGTGTGTAGTGCGGTGCTGCGGCGACATACCACATAGTTGCTGGCACAATATTGTCGCTCCATTCTTGGTTTTTTTGGCAACAAACCAAACGCACACGTTGCCTCGTCTGATGCCCCCGGGGCTGGCCACTCACGCAGACGCACGTTCTACGCTTCTGCCCAGAAGCTTGCTATATTGTTTTATTTACCACCAAATGCCAGATCAAATTGTGTACCCCATCTTCAAATAGACGATTCACCGCAAAAGACGTGGTGCGTTGGCGTTGCGCTGTCTGTCAGTATGCACATTCACGGTGGCAGTAGACATGATCAGGAGAACGGGTGGTAGCCGAGACCTCACACAATCATTCATGGTGGTCTTTTGCGTTATTGTTGGTTATCATTGTTAATGACATGCACATATGTTGTGCCAATTGTGGTGACAGTTGCGTTATTTGTGCGCCTGATCAGTCAAGCGTGCGCGGTTCATCGGCTTAAAATAATGATGTCAACGCAACTTTTATCGCGTTCATTTGGGCTGGTGCCGCCGCGCTATATTGTTCACGCATCCATGCGTTGCGTTTGCATGGTGGAGAGACAGCCAGCTGCGTAGCGTAGAATACGAATCGCAGGTAGTGGCCTTAACAACAATAACATTACCCTGATTGGGTTCGACTGTATCAAAAATGCACTCTATAAAGTTTACACTGATTGAGCACAACTGGCCTGCGTTTGCAGGTACAAATTGTGTGTAGTTACACGCACCTCATTATGTGTGAGCTGCTGACTTGGGGTTATGGATGGGGATTGTCAAATGTGGCAGGCAGCCAGAGATACATACTGACTGGCAAGCAGGTGCAAGTTCTCAGTTGTTCGTCACTGCACTGTTCGTTTGTCTGCCAGCGTGTGCATTGCTGCGCTGCTGTTGACGTTGAGGCACGACACCTGCTTGGGGGCCAATCGAAAAGTCGTTAACGCAAATGGCTAGTGATGGTCGTCAGCGCCGCCAGAATAAAGCAGCCCTAAATGAGCGCGATGAAATACCAAAGGCTGTGTTGACGATGTGCTGTCATGTCAGTGCAGTTTTAGGGGGAGGGGCCCTTTTTCTTTGGTGCACTAAGTTTTTCCCGACCATGACCATGGCACACCACCTGCTGTGACTGGTCCACTCATTCCCATCCGGATACTCGACGTTCCCAAATTTTTGCCTAAAATAGTCGTTTTAGGCAATTGTCAAAATCGCGCGTGCCCTGTTTCCAGCAGAATTGTGGCAAAAGCACTCAAAAGGTAATTTTTTCATTTTAAGAAATGACTTCTCCCAAATTGGGTGGTAGCCTACCCACTCGGAGGTACGATAATTTCCCTCGGAAAGTAGTGAGGGTTGAGGGAACGCTAACTTCCCCTCCAACGAGGAACTTCTCTGATGTGCGTTGTTTACATGGATATAAACTCCTTCTTCGTATGACAAAGGACAGCCCAGGTGTACGCACAGTCACTTTCGTAAATTAATGCCTCGTTTCAATTCAGTTTAGTAATTTTTGCCCAGGATCATGCACTAACATAAGGCTCTCATGACAAGTCACCTAAGCGCAGCTGGATCTTGAAAACATTAGTTGATTATTTTTGCTTTCCGTTGTGTTCCAACAGCTTTATTATGCATGTGACAGGTATGTTTCGCTGTTACTATTGTGTATATGGCGTCGCCTTTTCTGCGAATGCCTTTGTCCCCGCCACAGCTTATGGATTAGCTGCGCAGCTTTATGCAGCAGGTATTTTAGTGTATCGCACATGAACATGCATATAGTTACAGTACAATAGCAATGCAATTTCATACCAGGTATGCATTATACCGCATACATACCGTGCACATACGCATAATCACGGATGTTGTATGCACGTTCTTGCTTTCTTGCTTGCCTTGTGACTGTCTACATGGAGCACGGAGTACAAAAAGACCTGGCACATACATACCTTTGCGCGTGCTTGCTCCGGACGGGCTGCGGGTTTATGCAGTATGTAAGTAGCCAGTGGTGGACCGACCCGGGCCCGTGTGTTTGGTACTGTAGCTGAGCTTCTGTGCGCGCGTACAGTCTATTTGTTTCGCATACGCCTGCATCGGCACTGCCCACGTATCCAGTGGTCAGAAAGTACTTCCCCTCCTGCGTATAACTTGCAGAGCTCATACCTATCAGTGTGATGCGTTCGATTTTCGGGGTGAACTGTTCGCAAGATTTGTCACGGTATGCTGTAGGTGACGTAATGCTAACGGTCATAATGCTACTGTATTGCACGCCGCTTGATGCGTGTGTCAGAGCAGCCGCATAACATGCATACCGGGCTTTCTTCCATTATTTGACGATTGAAACATCAGCCGCACGGCTTGACCGTTGGTATAGCCTGCAGGGCACCATTACAAAGCTTGTAAACAGTTTACCACGAAAATTGAACACAGCACACGAATGGCGCGCAAGTTACGTGGGGGAAGTACTTTCTGACCACTCTATGCATTCGTAGGTACATGTATGAGCGAGTGCACCACAGCGCAAAAGGCGTGGGTGTGCTTGCTGCGCCGTGCGACTGGCTGTGAGCGTTTTCATGAATGGAGCTGCCGCTATACCGCGACTTGTGCAGACGCGGTCTTATACGTACGGGCCCCCGTGCACGTACATACATACGTACGCATCCATATGTGTGTGTGCATGTTCTTGCTTGGTCGGTGTCGGTCGTGATAAAAGAAAACGAGCGCCTCGGCTGGCTCCCCCCTTCATTGATTGTATTTTCGCGTGCGTGCTGACGACATTGAACTTCCACGCCCTTAGTGGTACACACGTATACGTACGCTATCATATCACGTGGTGTGAGCACCATATAGCTGGCAATACTGTATATGTCCAGCAAATATTAAACGGACTTGAACATACAAAGCTGTGTGTGTATCTCTGTGCCCACGCACAAACACAAGCTCTGTTCCACTGTGGTGGCGGCTGCTGCTTGTGCATAAACCAACCTGTGCGTGGAAAACGCCTGCCCGTTTCTGTTCATGCTGAATGTTTGACGCAACTTACATAATTTGATCATCTGTTTGTGTATACCTATGTCCTCTCATCTGTGTCCGCGTATTTGCAGAACCACACAGCAGCAATCTTATATTGTTTACCGCCCACGAAACTCAGCATCATAATAATCTGCCATCCCACTAATTCACGTATCTATAATCGAGCGAGCGTTGCGTTGATTGTCTAACGAACGAGCCAGTCAACGAGTACAGCAGTAGCAATTGTGTATTGTCGTCGTCTCGTCACATTGAGTGCGGGCGCTGCCTGCCCCCGTCACAATCCGACAACATTCATCTCTGCACTACGGAAATCGACCATTTGCACTCGGTGTTCTGCGTGCTTTGCGATCAGGTGCACATCATAATGACTGGCCGACGGACAGCAACGGCAGCCGACAAACAGAAACAGCAGCAGCCGGAGATTGCCGTCGTGACGGTGGACGTCGATGGGGCCATGCCGAGCACGTCGAAGACACCCGACCCACCCATGGTACGGTCGCTCGTCGAATATTGCGTGCCCCCGGCACGAAAGCGTGTAGAGTGGAACGCATACTTGCAATTCACACAATGCTGAGTGGTTGTGATGCCACCATCGTGGGTGGCGCGTGGGTTGAGTGATTGAGGTTGACTGACTTGCGAATATTGTTTTTTTGTGACGGAATTGATGGTTTGATGTGACGGCGTATTCAACTGATTGTAATGTATGGAGGTTGGAGACTGGCTGGTTGAATGACGTATTTTTTGGGGTTACGTTTTCCAATATGTTAGCTGGGTGCGAATTTTGTCAACTTTGATTACCTGGTGTGCCCACATTCAAAACGACTGAACATAACATTCGCCTGCGTTTTTGCGCGTCTGGTTTGACGCATTTGCGTTTACTACTTACAAAATAGCAGATTATCAATCAAACAGCGCGCTCAACTGAGTAACTGAAAGACCAAGTGAATCTGTTTTGGTGAACGGTGAGTACCGCTCATAAATTGCAGACATAGTGGTTGTTGAAATGAAATAAAGGTGTGCTGCGCTTGTACATGTATGATGATGGTGTCGTGCAAGTGTAATACGTGTTTTGACTCGCTGAGTTGTTTCAAGAATTTCCAAGTAAATTTTCACATTTTATTCAATCAAAATACACCGCATGTTGATCCCCTGCTGGTCTGTGATGCAGCTATGCACGCACGATACGACATCAAAGCACAAAAGTGAGTCGCACTGTATTCTGGGTCGATGATGATAACACACACGCACCAAAACAATTGTGCAAAGTTGATTAAAGCCATCAATTGATTGGCATGCCATGCGAATTGGTGTGAATCCAACAAAAACTAGCTGACCTCAATTGTGTCTCGCGATAATGTGTGTTGTTTCATGATTATCAGGCAGGTGCGTACATAAACAAATTATGTGTATAGCGCTCTAAACGGTCACGCCAAACATTTTGGTGCTACCGTATATGTAGTTTTATTGTTGTGTTTGATAATTGTCTGTTTATTGCCTGGGCACAATAGAAAAATCTTGTAAAACTACGGGACTTTGTCACAATGAACTTGAAGTCGGCGTGAGTGTTGTGGATCAGGATGTGGACACGGCTGTGCAAATTTAGCGTGAGTTTGCGTTGCGTCTGCTGGCTAAGTCCAACAGTGGACGCCAAATCGTTTTCTGCCAACTGCAGATGGCCACATTATGTACAGTACCGCGCGCACGAGCGCAAACACTGTTCGTACCTACAGGGGGCGCGTGATGCGTGGTGCTGATGCCGTGAGCCCCGAATCGTATTCGTCCAACTCAATGGCAATGTTTTGCAGGCGTCAGCAGACAGCGGTCGTGGTGGGTCGTCAGGCGTGCCGTCGTCAATGTCGCCGGTTGACGAGCTTGCCGAGTTCCAGCCGATGCCCATCTACGAGTTCGAAATCCCGCAGACGCTCGTCGGCCTGGTCATAGGCATCAAGGGCATGACCGTCAGGGAGCTGCAGGAGAAGTCCAACTGTCGTATGACCATCAGACGCAGTCATCCGAGTGCGCGCGAGGGATATCAGATATGTACTGTCGAAGGTGGGCGTTCGGTTGATTGCGACACGGCTTTTTAGGTTTTGTTGTTTAGTTTTTGCTGCTCCAAAGGCGAGATCATGCTCAGCCAGTTCGGATCTTTTTCGAAATTTTGGGTCAGATGACAACTGGATTGGGCCGGTATAACTCTATTGAATTTACAATCTCGATTCAGCCACCTCGTTTCCCAGAAGAGAGTTATGGAGAACGAAGCTTGTTTTTCTTTCTTATTTCCCAACGAGATGTTCCCTTTTTTGCAGGACTTCGTGACAACATCAATTACTGTATGCAGTTGCTGAGGAGAAAGTTCCCGCTGCAACGATTCCCCGAACTGAATTTGTCGCCGGTGCTGCCGCCGCAAATCGCCAGCCCGGTGCCCGCCGATTTCTATGGAAAAACAATACAGGTCAGCCGAACCCCTGTTTCCATCCTGCTTTTATCACACTCTCGAATTGAACCCCACAAAAATTCGAAGATTCTTTGGAGCATTGCTATGCAAGATCAGTGCAAGCCATAAAGCTGAGTTAATCGCCACTCAAAAACTGGATCTTGCGGCTTCTCCTGATCTTGCAACAAGGCAACCAAAGAATAAAATAAGTGGGGACTGGGGGAGATAATCAAGTTGTGCACTGCAGGTAGCTCATTTGTCGTTTTTGTGACAACATCAGCCTGGTGGAAGCTGATATATCTGGGTTTGTGTGTGTGTGTGTGTGTGTGTTTGCCTTTCCCATCATCAACATACGTGTGTGTATTTATACAGCTGTCATTACCGGCGTCGGTGGACGTCGACGTGGCCGTCTCATCGGTGCAACATCCCGGTCATTTCTTTCTACAACAGCCCACACATCCGACGTTCCCGAGTCTGGTGCGACTCGACGAGTTCATGAAACGCGTCTATTCGCAGGAGAATGGCGTACCGAATGTGCCCAAACCCGTTGACGGTTAGTCGTTTTGTGTGTTTTATGTTAACGATTTTATTTTACGATGGAGTAGCGAAGAAAAGTTTAGAAACTTGCCTGCCCTGCATTAATGAGGCGTTTGTGTAACTCTTGAAAATCTGGCAAGATGCCCGGCGAGAGAACTTATCCTTGTTATTCGTCGATGATAAGCTCAGTTAAAAGCTTCAGGCCTTTAAAGCACACCTGTGATCTGCTGCATGCATCCCAGTGCTACAGCTGCTGCGTATATTGCAAGAAGCAAACAAACAATCAGTCAGACTGATTTCAATTCACCAGTTCTGCTTCTCGTCTCATGCACACACATGCGTGCGCTCCGCAAACAGTCCACCTAACAGTTTCTCACTGTGGGGTTGGTGGTACAGCTGGCTGGCCAATGTGTGGTTTTTTATACCCCTGTGCAATGTGTGTGTTTTGTGGATGTAATCGTTTCCGTCGGACGGGGGCGTGCGAATGTGTTTTTTTTGTTTACTGTAAGCAAGCAAGCCAATCGGATGTCCATTTTGGTAAGAAAGGTCCGCGTCGCCTTTCTTCTTTGTTGGCGACCGAGCGAGCACGATAGCAATATCCGGGTCATGGTCCAGGCACTAGGTCTAATCCAGTCCTGTTCCCATTCCGGTCGCGCCTTCCATGCCTGTGTGTGCGCATGGGTTCCTTAGAGAGCACAAGCACAACGGTAAGCAAAGCACAGAGCTGCTTGCTGCTATACAGTCTTTGGTTTTTTATCTAGTTATCGATCGTTCGTCTTTGTCCGTGTGTTCGCAGCGAAGGTAATGCGTTGTAAGCACACACACAGACACACACACGCTGTCATCGTGCGCGTACCGTATTAGCGACGGTTGTGTCTTGTACAGTGCACATGCGTCGTGCGTTCTCACCGTGAGGCACCGATAAAGCATGCCTGTTTGTGTGGTGAACACCTCCGCTTTTTGCGGTCGGCTAGCTGCAGAGACGGGGCGTTCTCTTTGCTTTTCGTCACAATCGGCTTGTTACAGTGGGCTGAAACACCTAATAATAGCAACGGCGCGGGGGATATAAGTTATGGCAGATCTTTTCTGCATATCATGTTTGTGGTTGGAGTAGGCGTTTTTTGCATGAACCTAATAGTGCGGGGGCAGCATAATGTATCGTGTGGTGCCGGGTACCAGATTAGCCCCCCGCGGCTCCAATGCCTTGGTTTGGTCTAGGCTCAAGCCCTGGTTTCGGCTTGCATAAGCTTAAGCCGAAGTGTAATCATAATTGGAAGGTAGAAATTTTCACGAGCAGCATCCACGCCCGTTTTTACTTCGTCTGGTGGGTTTTGTTTGGGCTTAGTTTCAGGCTTAGGTTAGCACGACGCCATACAAGAATACTTGCCCGTGTCCATGGAACGAAATAGGGAAAAGTTCCACTTTGTTTAGACTGCCAGGTCACGGTGAGCTTCGAACCTACCCTGCAAGATGGATGTTGTTCGCGAAGATCTATCCGCGCTTGTAATCCTAAGCCTAAGCCAAATTCAAGCCTCAGTTGCTTTCGTTGGGGAGCTAATCTAGTACTCATTATGGTTGGAAAACTAATCTTTTGAACCGCAAGTGTCGGGTGCCAGGTCCCAAAAAAACTGACACCGCAACACCCGACACCTGCACTTTTTTGGCACCCGACACCTGGACCTGACATCCGACATCCCTCTAGCCCTGGGTACCCGTTGCCGTTCTACTAAGCCAAACCAATATGTCAAAATCAGTCGAACGAGCGCGACCGCTATCTAAAATGATTGTACTAATTGTGGTCTGGCACCTGCCCAAAGCATCTGCCTCATTGATTGTGTCTGCGCGTGCTAGTTAACAGTGCCAGCAGCAGCTATATTTGGCACTAGCGCTAAATTTACCACAAGGTGCATCCACGTCGACAGGGGTGGTGTTAATTTGGCACACGTACATGGTGCACGTGTGCTGGTGAGTTTTTACTACCGTCTGATTATGGGGAGCATGCGCGGGTCTGGCTGAACGTGGGCTGGGTGACCTTTGCTTTGAGTCGGTGTAGCGTGTGTCTGATTTTTGACAAGAAGAAGCAATCAAGTGGATGATGATAAAAACGAATGCCAAATCCAAATGTGTGTCAATCGCCGGTTTCAGCCAAGTGACTCACCAGGTCATACACTACACGTTGCTGCTGTTGCTGCCTGTCCGGCCACGGCAGCAACGTGTGCAGTTTCGCTTTGTTTCATTGACGCATTATGTATACCCGATTGACTGTCAACTTGAATCAACCACTTAACGCCCACACGCGTGTGCGATGTGTCTGTGTGCTGTCGAGCGATAAATGAAGTGACGTTTTTCAGGGGGCGGGCTTTTCTATTAGTTACAACTTTGGGCTGATGCCAAAAACGCAGTGTGTGTGACGCACTGTGTCACCAAGGTCCAAACATCCAAGACCAAGCCAGACGAAATGGTCCACACACCGTTGACTTGACGTTCGAGTATTGAACCAATAAACAGCTCCCATAATGTTAGTTCGCTGAATCACTCACGCCACCCCAGGGGCGCTGTGCTTTAGATAGTCCGGGGTGGCAATGAACGGGGCCGAATGTATTAAAGCACCTGCTGTTTGTTGCTACTGGCCCAGATATATAGTTTCCCACGCACGTTCTGTTTGGCTTAGCTTCGCGTCGCCGTTGTGTTTGCGTTATTTTCCTGTGAAAGGAAAGAATATTATCTTGCCAAAGCCGATCTCGCAAGACCGACAGCCAGACAAAGGGACGGTAGGTGCGTGTGTTTACTCTGTTGTCAGTACTCAATGGAAAGGTGATTGTTCACAACAAAATGCCGTCCGGCCATGTGTGCCTGTGTGTGCGTACAGTTGACGACATGCAATACTGCGCAATTCGCGTTCACTCAGCTGCCCTGTCACTCGGGCACAGATTAGCATTGCACCACACCACGCCACAGACAGTCAACGTGCGGGCACTGTGCCGAAACCGGTTGTTGTGACTGACTGTGCCTGTGAATGTGCCAGACGCAGTGCTGCTGCTGCTGGATGGCTGCCGCATCTGCACATACACGCTATTATGCGTGCCTTTGTGCATGGTGCATGTGCGTACAGTGCATGTGCTTGTACGCCGTACACGTGCACGCATTGGCGCTGTAAATTGTGCGCAAACGACCGCACTGACACCTTGTCTGGCGGCGGTGACACGTGTTGTTTGGTCAGATGCTGTCAGTTGTGTGCCTGCTTGACTGTGTTTTATGCGATGGGGGTGGCGTCAGACAGAAATTGTGCGCAGGTTTTTTTAATTGTATGTGATTGACACACATGCGACTATTCACCAAGTGCAAGTGTTGGTGACCGACTGTTGTGTTTTGATACTGTCCGACTGGTTTTGATGTTTTTTGAGTTCCTTCAGTTGTCGTAATGATGATAAAGCAAAAATCACTGCTTGATTGTCGAACAGCGAACAGCTCAACGATTGCTGTGAATTTCGCAATAATCTGTGATGCAAGCTGCACAGGGAGTTAGGCACCTTCTGTATGATACGTACTGATGGACGGCCGGACACTGACACAACTATTGCGCAAGCGCACGCAACTGGTAAACTGGATACGGACTGTGCAGGAGAATATAGATGTAAGCAAATAAGTGCACAATGCCAAACATCCATAAGAGCGGGGACGGGCAACCACGCAAAAAGCAAGTCGCGGAACCGCAAAATCGTTATTTCTAAAATATCAATCACAATTATGCAGAATTCTGATTGTCATCCTTGCAGTTGGCATTCTATGTGCCGCCCCGTTGTACGGCAGTTGGTACCGAGCCGTCGTGGCGCTGTACGAGGAGGAAACCGATGACGTGGTGGTCAAATTCGTCGATTACGGCGGGTACGGTCGAACGGCGTTGTCGGACTTGAAGAAAATTAGGTGGGTGGTTTCGTGTATGCCATTTGTTCATGACTGCCGTCATTCGGAGCGCAGGGAACAGCTGATTATTTGTGTTTGTGTCAGCATCAATTTGGTTTCTCTCCCTCCCTCTATATTTGTGAATATTTTGGGGATGGGACAGGCAAGAAAATGTCGTATGTGCCATACCAAATCTTCTTGATTCCCTGATTACAACCGATCACTGCGAACCGCATTGCAGGAGTGATTTTACAACGTTGCCGATGCAAGCCGTTGAATGCTATCTAGCGAATGTACAACCAATTCAGACAAATGACTGTAAGTGCTGCCAGCCGTCGTTTTGTTTTGTCTAATGTTGCTATTTTCTCTTTCTTTGCATCTGCAGTACCCAGTAAGGCCAACAGCGAGTCGTTACGTTTCGTTCGGTTTGTTGCAATTTTCTCTTTCATTACATAAACCAACCACCCAAATGTTTCAGCAACGGACGGCGGCTGGTGCGCGGAGGCATCGCAATTATTCCAACAACTGGCCGGCTCACAAGTGATCCAGGCGCGGCTAGTTGGTCACAGTGAGGACGGGCCTTCCGTGGTTGAACTGTTCACCACAGATCACAACAATCAGGTTCGCTACCGGAGGTCCTAGTGGTGCCGAAGTTGGAATATTGATGCCGTGCGCATCGCGCAGTGTTTTGCTACCACGGCCTCAGAATTCAATGTATTTGCGTTTTCGAGCCCGGGCCGAGACCAGGAAGTATGTGTGTTTTGGTCGGTGACTGTTGGTGAACCACCGATTTGTCGATCCGTTGATATTGCCTGGCACGAGGGCGCACTTTTTACCGAATGAATAATGTGGCAATCAAACAACCGTCGGCTGGGAGACAGGGCGGCAGGGTGCACCTTGGGCTGGGGGTGGGGGATGGGGATGGCACTTGTCTCTGTCTGGGCACAGCTGTTGTACACTCGATTGTGCTCGTAAAACGTACGCTCGCGTTACTACACAAACGCAGTTGCTGGTGTTGTACAAGTCACGGGCGGCACCATTCCACTTGATATACTGTGGCCGTATGCCACTTGTTTGGCAGGCAGTAGTTCTGTTCACGTGCCGTATGCGTGTACACCGACTACGTGTGCATTGTTGCTTTATTTGTGTGCACAACTGTCGTGCTACATTGGTTGGCTACATTGACATGCACTACCGGGTTTGGCTGGGCTGACAATTAGTTGCAGGCGCACCAGACAGCGTGTCTGGGTGTATTTCTCTGATGGGGCACCGACTTTTGTGCAACTCCCATTTTATCAACTTCCTTCGAGATTTCCAGCCGAAAAATCAAGGGCAAACGTAAAACGGCGCAATAATGGTTGGCAGCCAATCATCTTGGTCATGGCACAAATTTGTAGGTGCAGTACATGTAGCATGTGCACAAGCTGGTATGTGCGACCACTACATTCAATCAATCTGCTGTACCTAATCTATTTTATGAATCAAGATTTGAGTTGAGAACACGTTTCTGTCTGATATACGGGAGCGTATGAAGCTGTATGGAGCCAATGGTCAACTAATCGATTGGCACTGAGATTCAAAGGGCAGAGCACAAGATGGAGCACCACCAGCGACGGCGGCATGGCCACACAAAGGGGGAAAGGCCAGAAGTTTATTCAGTAACGCACCTCAGCAGCAGACATGTTCTTCACACTGACGCTACCATCGCAACCAAGTGAGCCAAGCACAAGCAGCAGCAACACATTGTTGATTTGTCAATTGAACGTTTCCATTGAGTTTTACGGCGCGCCATTTTGCCACCGTTTAGTCAAGGAGTGGTAGTGGAATTCGTGTAAATTTGTGCGCCACTCACTCGTTGCCCACTATCCACTGGTGTGTTTACTGTACAAGTGCTCTGTTGGCTCGTTGGCTGTTCACTTCTGCGTATCCCCCCACCGTCGATTACTTTGTTGGGTGCCAGACGTGCACTTGAGCTGGTCTAAATTGACACTCGCAAACGGCGTACCGAACGTTGTCTGGGTGCACTGACACAGACACAACTGTCTGCTGCTGTTGCAATACTGCATGTTTGTGGATGCACTCTTCACTACAGTGCTCGGGGTTGTACTCTGCTTCTTTGCTGCTGCTGTCCCATCGAGCCAAACCGTTTTAAAGTGGTGTAAGCTAGCTGTGGGGCAGGTGCACCATTTGCTGTGCACTTTGATGGGGAACAGTTTGTGGGTGGTAGGATCGTCGCTCATTTCATTTGGCGATTTTTTGGCAGGCACATTTTTTTGTCCAATGCCAAATACGTTTTCGGACGGTACGGCAGGACGCACCAGCAAAAAATGTTGCTGAATTATCTTCCTGTTTGCGCAGTTGCCGCGTGAAACATGCGCCACAGTGTCACCGAGATAGAACCTTTCCGTATGCAATCATTAATGGCCACAGGGAAGCGAGATTGTACTTTTCGGTCGTACTGTGCCGATCAGCCAAGGAACAGCTGACTAGAGCGTCTGGCTGCTACAATCGTGTGGGCGTACTCGTACATACATCGTCTGTGGTGCGACAGCAGATGGTTTTTGGCCGTCTCCCGCTTGGTGTTTTGGTGTTTTACTGGTGTTTTCACGACCGATTGACTGGGGGGAACACTCTGACTTGGCTGTACTTGGGATATGTCGGTGTCGTAACAGAACTGGAGGAAGGGGAAGGGATAAACATGCGAAAACGTGCTGACGGACGATCGGGACCAATTGTAAGCTTGAGTGTGTGGGAACCGAAAACGACATTTTTGTCTGACCCTTCGTTTCATCATCAATATCTTGGGATTCAATTCATTAATGGTCCTGTTGTAGTGACTTGACCAAGTGCCCTTGTGTCCTGAATCAGTAACGATTGTTCGTCCATACCGACCGATTTTAGCCAATAGTAGAATGATGGGCCAAATCATCGTCGGTCGGTGCGATTGCACTGCAGTGACTACGACCGGTCAGAGTCGGCTGGTTATTGGGAAGCCATTTGAAAATCTCTTCTTTTATCAGCTGAAGCGTTGGTGCATTGTTTGCTGTAATTGATATTCTACATACATACAGGATGCCTGATCTGTATTTACAGAGAATCGACGTTGGTCGAGCGCTGGTCTTGGCCGGCTACGCGACCTATGTGAACAGTCCGAGTGTGTCACCGCAGAGTTCAGCCACCAGCGAGTAGACATGGACTGGATCGAAATGGTATACCTGATGCGGGATATCAATGTCGTGTTTTTGTATGGTGGTCGATATATAGCACCACATGTTCTCTGTGTCATTCTATCGCTACTCCCAACTCCACTACACGCATCGTAGCAAATTCGGAATGTTAGCCAAGTCAAACACACGTTTGTGCGCTATGCGACAAATCTATAAAACGTACGTATCAAATTTGGCCTTTGGCTCACTGATAGTCTGATGATTTGCTGCGATGACATGACACTACTATAGTTATATGTGTTCCCTTCGTCTTCAAGAACAGATTTGAGTAATCACATCACGTAAATATGACACACTAAAATCATGTTTGTTCTCGTTCTCCCCTTGTTCGCGTTCATAATTGTTTTTCTGTTTGTTCTCTTCATCATTTGTTCGTTTGTTTGTTGGTTTGTTTGTTGGCGGCTAATTGTAGCAGTGGTCTTGCTTGTTGGTGTTATTCTGGGCGGTTTGGGTTAATTTTTGTTGAATTGATTGCTTTGAAGAGTTTATGTCAACTTATCGTTGCTGATTATTATTCTGTTAGGTTTTGTTCATTCGATCACATTGCTTGTCTCGTCTGTTTCTCTTTCGGTCATCCGTAAGGTCTACGTTTTTCCGATTTGTTGTTGTTGTTTACTATTTCGTTAATTGTGTTCAACTTTTTACCTGTCCTTTTTTTGAGAAAATACGGTTGATTATGATATCAGTTGGAGAGTGCGTGGTCTGTTTTTGAATGCTCTCTTCTCTCCATCTCTTTTTCTATTTGTTTTCGTATCGATAATTGGAGCATTGCGTATATTCTGCAGTAGGTAGGTTAGCACTTTTTGGCATTTTCTGAACGTTACGATGCGGTATAATGATTTTGGAAAGCTATTCTTTTTTGAAGACGGTTGTAGTAGGCTAGCTCAGAAAGTTTATATAAATCCATTCATATTATACGTTTCTCGGTTTTAGACGTCCACTGTCGGCAGCGGAAACGGCCTGTGAAAGCCGATATTTTGTAATTCAGTTGACAAGAGAAGGACGTTTTGCTGCCGACCACAGCCCACACTCCTGGTCAAAAACAATGATTTTTTTGCTTTTTTTGTATAATTATAGCCATGTTCATTAATTTCGTGGTTACAAACTGAACGCATGCGGGGTCCATTTACGTATACCATTTGATTATATATCACCCCTACTTTGTTTTCAGTGAATAGCGTGAAACATCACAGGTTATTCGTTCAACCACATGATGCACTTTACTACCGTATACATATGCCTAACTGTGTTTCGCTGGCAAATTTCTGTCACTACGTATCTGTATGCTGAAGGCACGTCCGTGTTTTCCCACCATATTTGTTCCCTAACTACTACCTGCTGTGTTACCAATGTACTTGTCCGTTATCCAGCTGTCCTGTTATGTCCCGGATTCACCCACTAGCCTTTGACCGACAGAACAACTATAGTATTTACAGAGTATAATTCAGTAGAAACTATATATAGAGTTATTGACCTACTTAGTGCTTGGATGGGAATGAAACAATGGCAACCCAAATTTGTACCACGTATTTGCGATTGCGGATTGTGACTTTGAATTCCTGCGCGGTTTTTCGCTCTCGTTTCCCGTATACCTGATGTTTCGACGAGTTTTCTGTTTGTGCCTTCTCTGTCAACAGTCGTATCATTCAATTACTAACAACATCCTGTGTGCAACACAACGCTATTCGTTCATTCGCTACTCTACATGACCCCTACTTTTTGGTCATTTGGATTTACTTCCAGTCATCTGTGTGCTATCGTCGTGTACTCGTGTGTCACTTACTGGAAACGTCTCCAAATCACCAAAATTTGCTACCAAGGCTATTGTTTCGGGTTACGGACAAAACAGCGGGTAATGAAGACACCTACCTTAGCCATCAGGCCTAGACTTATGTAAGCTTTGCTTGGGGTCATGCTTAGGCTTTGGCCTACTCTACCCCCAGATCAAATGTCTACTTAGGTGGCTGCTGTTTTTCAAAAACCGCTGTTTCGTCACCCGCCATTTTCTCCGTGACAAATTGTTTTAATCACAAGTGTTCGTTTCTTGGACTAGGATGGTACTATTTTCTGTGGATATGTAGGTATTATTTGAATACTACTCAAACTGGAACGGTTGCAATGTTGAATTTCCCCAAAATAACAGGCAATGGCGCATTTATTCATCACAATGGTTTCATTTATGCACCCATCTCATCAGCGATTTATTCAACACCCATAAATACTTTTTACCGATTTAATTCCGAGTTATACCCGACAGTTAGGTACGTATATATCTTTTTTTCCGTGTAGAATGTTGCTCCATTACGTTGGTCTCGCTTTGCCCCGGACGCTTGTAAACTCCGTTACGAGTTATGATTATACTTGTTATATGTGGTACACAATTATCACAACTGTATTACCTATTGTTTTGCGCGAATTTTGTGCCCGCTTTTTCTTGTTTTTTCTCTTTTCGTTTGGGCTAAAATTGTGGACGGTGTTTTTCTATTCGTTTTGCTTTTCTATTTTTTCATATTGATTCTACCGAATATGGTCATTTTTTGTGGTCGTTCTATACAGCACACTTCATACCACATCGTGTGCATGCGGCGACATTATGATTATGTATGTTACCGTTTTCTTTACCACTCTGCAACCAAGAACACAAGAATAAAACATTTCCGGTCTAAATCGGGAGCTGCTGTGATTTTGTTGGTGGGGCATTTTGCAAAATGAAGATAGGGCCTTAGGACCAGTCTCGAGCAATAACGAATGACGTTTCAAGACCAGGATTGAAACCCGAGCCCATCTTTTTACACAGATGGTTTGAATTGAACCGTAAAATGCTTCGGTTGAGGGAAGTTTAGCAGCAACCGTAGAAATTGGCAGTAATAAAAGTTTGAAGGCTGCAAAAAGTCCCGCGTTTGTTCCGGAACAGCTACATTTTTTAACTTTTTCACCAAGCAATAAATATTGGAAGTTATGTATAGCACCGGTCGCGCCCGCTGTTTGATGCGCAATGTTGGTTCCGAACTCACATTTGTGATGTCATCCACTGAGCACGATTTCTTGCCTGGTTACATTGGCTGACAGATAATTTGCTTCGGGACGCTGTGTGCACGATAATGTGCCAAATGCTGAATTGTGCTAGTCAATCTTTGACTGCTGTCGTGTCATCGTAGGTAACATTGATTCATGATCTGCGTCGTTCCACAGACTAAGTCCCGATTGAAACCGAAATTCAAAAGAACAACAGCACTGATGAGCTCTTTGTACTTCTCACTACTCGTCACAATGGGCCGAACCCCAGTTTTCCTAACGGTTTTTATTACTATACATTCATTATACTTCAACGGGTAGGGAGTCAGTTGGCCGGTGGATCGTTGTGGCTTGCGCTGACGCACATTTGTGTGGCTCACAACAACATAACTGGCGCATCATACTTGTTTGTCAGTCAAGTCGCGCAGGCACCGCTGAACTTCGTGTGTCCACCATCTACACACAACACAGCTCTGCTGATGTTTCAACAAACAACCCTTCGGCGTCAGCCTCGAAACCTTCCTTCATGCAACACAGTCTGCCTGAGTGTTTGCGCTGATCGGTGGCTTACGGTGATGTTTCACAATTTTGTTGTCTATTTGTCTTCGCAACCAGCTTGGACCGCCACACTACACAACAAAGTGACTGTCATTCGGCTGCCAAAACACTTGCTGTAACTTATGCGGGTGTAAAATTGAACAGCGCGCATAAACAAAGGTGCATTTGGGATTCAGCTTCGGTTTGTTGTGCACCAAAGTTATTGCGCTTTGGTTTCTGGCATTACACGTGTTATACGGAGACGGAACGCAAGATATAAGCACCTGTGTGGTATATGTGTAGGGATATGCATGTACATATGTAGTTGTTGCTGTTATTTACTGTTCCACAAACCACGTTATGTAGCTGTTCACCGAATGCACATCCTCATTTTTAAGCCGCCGCTTTTTTAATGCGACCTTTTTCGAACTTCAAATTTCGGCCTGTCTGTCAGCCACGTGTGAAGCCAATTTTTCGTTGAGCTAGACCAAGTTGACAAGTGGACTTTCTGTGCCCAACCCCGAAAGTTCTTTTGTTGTGAACTTTGTCCGCACTTTATTGCACGCACTCTATTTCATTCGTATTGCGCCGTTGAACTATGCTTTTTCCGTTGTTCCACATTATCACAGCGACCAAATTCAGTTGCGGCAAAGAGCAGTTTCTTGCAAGAAAAGATCAGAATTTCGTCGTTTTGTTGTGTTGTTGGTTGGATATCGCAGTAAGATCGTTAAAGCAGGACTTTTAACATCAAAACAGTATGTTTCTCCGTTCAGAGATTACGTCATTATAGCTCGAAAAAACCCGCCCAAATTGAGGCGCGCGCACGTTTGACCAACTAATAATCTTGCGCTCCGCCAGATTTTTTTCAAACCAGATTTTTTTTCACGGTTTTCTCTTCGGTTCTATCGCCGCGCATCCATTTACGTATGAATTTTTGGGGTTTTGCTGCGGGCAGCCACGGTAATAATGAATGTCGCACTAAATCTTTCTCGAATTTCTGTTTTCGACCACAGTCTATGAATCTGATCAGAGCTGCAAATTGTTGTGCCAACCGTCAGGAGTAGAGCAGGCTCAGAATATTAGTGTCATGTGCATATGATCATACTTCTCGCACAGATGTTCAACGTTTCAGCAATTTGGCAACAACAATGTTTGAACAACGGCTTTCAGGCTAATTACTGTCGTCAAATCATGTCATGAAACCAAGCAATAAAATAATAGGGTGCATGCGCCGCCCCATACGAGCGCGAGAAATAACACATGTGATTTGACGACTTGATTTGACCGCAGCCCGGTTTTTACGCAAAAGGTACACCACATACCGTACATATTTTACTGATATTCCGAGTTTTACCGGGTAGATATGTTCATATTTATCAAATTTACATGATATGCATGTGAGGTGTTGCAACAAATTATGCCGTTATAACCTACCGACGTTGCTGTGGGCGTCGGATATAATCGGATTGACGTAAAACACTTTCAAGCCTCTCTCCATTTAAAAATGGACCAAACCCCGCAAGGTATACATGCATATAAGGTACGGTACATGTATGCATCATGCATGGATACCTTGCGGGGTTTCGCCCACTTTGTACGTGTGTGTGGGCGTGCGTAAAGTCTGTAGCATACAGAACTGCATTTTATGCAAGCATGAGCCTTTCCATTTGCTTGCAAAGATTTTATCAATGATAATAATCCAGTTTGGAATGAAACATATCCATAGGTTCCGCCTTGTTGCTCGCCTGAGAACACACACAGCAGCGCGCAGTGCCAAACTGAGATTAGCACCGTTTTGAGCAAATTACGGTTGCTGCACACGATGGCACAGAACTGCTTGAGACCCTGTCTCCTGAACTATAGCATGTGCATTCCGAACTGTCCTTTCAGGAAGCCTCTGCTTTTGTACCATTCTTCACGTGCAGTTTTTACTATAACTTAGGTTGAAACCTCCACTAGAATTATGTAATGTTCGTTGCGGTTGCAGCTCATCAGGGAATACGAAATTCAGTTTTGTGAGGCAGATATTGCATTATTGTTGCAATTATCAGCCTAACAATAATGTTTGTAGCGCACTGCCGTCGGCTGCGTTTGATTCGGATATCTACATATGCATGCAAATGCATGATTGCAGATGCATGCATCAAATGCATGATTGTACACAAATTATGGGAAACACAGTGCAGCAAAACCGAACCTCCGTCCAGCCCATATAAATATGTATCGTGCTTTGTTAATTTGGCATCTCACGAAATGGCCAGTTTCAACTGCCAACTGCATGCATATTGCACAGCAGAGCATGACAGAGCGCGTCGTCGCGTGCACCCCGGAGGCAGATTTTTCAAACAGTTTGTGCGCGCGCGTGGGCCTGAGAGACATCGCAAGCGCAAGAAGCACGTGGCCTCGGGGATAAATGGTCACCCCCGACCATCCCTTCAGTGGTATACACAAGCAGGGCACATCTATGGTCCATGTCAATCAAGTGCATCCAGCACCCCAATCTAAATTCAATGTTGTCGTCTATCAGTGGAAAGTGCTTCCTGCGGGTGTGTGTGTGATTCAAACCAAAGCGAATCCAATAAAAACCAGCCAGCCAGCCCACTGTGGACGTTTAGATTAGAAATTTTGATGATGTGTGTTTAAACGCCGCTGGCGGCATACTGTTTACAAAACGTCCCATTGACGATCCCTAACCGCCACGCGTTTGTGCCATTTGGCGGTTCATGTGCATTGCATGTTGTGGAAAGATGAAAATTTCACCGAACATCGCTTGACAACCAGCTGTGTGTGGTGTGGGACTTTTATACGCACGACATCAAAATGAACGCGGGATTTAACGCAATTTGATTGGCTGCCTTGTCACTTACCTACTGCTGCTCTCTCCGCCCCTTATCTTTTATTTTAGTCGTTGTGCGAATGTAAGCTACATACATATGCGCCCATTCTGCATTTATATGTGTATAGCCTCCATGGATTGATGGGCCAACTTTGCTAAACGGTAGCCACACGTTCGTGATCATGCCCTGCGCTTTTTATGAGCGATACTATACACACACAAGTTGTCCAACCAGTGACATGTGATAAATAACCGTGCACTGGCCAACTATGAACGTTTTTTGGTTTCGTTGGTGTGTAGGTGTTCCATGCCAACAGCATTGACATTGCGCAGCTCAATTATAGGTCTAAATCCGTATCGTTTTGATGGCACAGCAAACCTTTCTTCAGGCTTTCTTTCCAGCAAGCTTCAACACCGCGCATTGCGGACCCATCTGTCGCCCATCACAAAGTGCCGCATCGGCGGCATATGCGTTGAATACCATGAACGTTGTAGATTTGGGAACACAGAAACATATTTTAAGCCAAAATAACTGTTTTGTTATGAACAAGTTAATTGTTTTCTCCACTGAAATGGTTCAAATCCTGATTCAAAACACAACGCGTGTGGTGAAGGACAATATCCGAATGTGCATCTATTCCGGCAACCGCACTTTCGAACAAGATCTTGAGAAAAGTCATAAAAAAAGTTAATTTTAAAAAATCGATTGTATCCCCGGGGCCCAGGGCAGAAAGGTCTTGTAGGGATCCAACTGAAAGTGTGCTGAGTCATTCTTATTCATGCTTATTCTAAACATCGTTGACGTAAGTCGTCGCAAAAGCAATGCTCATTTCTTGCGCACGTTTGGGTCAGCACATTGCATTTGACCCAACAGCGACGATTTGCGTCGACCATGTTAGAATTAGTCCATTTCTGTTCTGCGAGCAGCTTATGCATGAAAACATCGTTTAGCATGGCAAACGTATGTATTCAACTCGCGCACACGCACGCAACAGTGTTTTTTCTTGTTGCTTTTTGTTCTGAAGCATCAGCATATGAACCTATAGGTGTATGTACATATACATGTATACATGTTCATACTGTGCGATGAACGGTGGCGGCACGGCTAAGAAGTGTTAGAACTAGAACCACTATATACTTGCACAGACACGGATGAACGACGGTGTACAGTACATAGTTGCCGTGCCGACGTCGTTTAAGTAAAGTTTAAGAAATTTCGACTAATGTTGCTGTGGATGTAAGGCACATCTGCTAAGCTTGGCACATCTTGATCGATATTTGAGGCGCCTTTCGTCATCTCATTTCACGAGTGCAGTGCGGATAATCTTGCGCGTACGTCAGAGAACTCATGTTTTGCGGTGCTTCAAAGTTTCGATATGCCTGGCAGCGAAATGGTACCAGCTGAGTGTAGTGGCCAAAGTATACTGCCTGTGCACCATGTTTGAAAGGCGTTTGCAAACTCTCTTATACTATGTAGTTCGACTTCGCGCCCGAAATTCGCTTCGGCCTTCCCCCGTGGCAAAGTGTACCGATATCTACAAGTATTCGATTGTTTTTTGCGCAAGCGCAACAGCGGTTAACACCATAAAACACACAGTTCTTGCTTTTTACTATTATTTGGTCAGCATATTTTATTACTGTCTCAAATCAAGTAGTTTTGCCGTGCTCATCTTTGCCCACGGTTTAAATTTATCTAATTTGAACACCAGTTTTGCACGTACATACATACGTATATGCACTTTGTTACTGCGCTCTCGTTCCCAACCCCGTCGGAATAATATTGTTTTTTAATTGTCGTCGTATTCCGTAATGATGGTGCGCCCATGTGTTATGCTACAACAACGTTTTCATCTTATCCAAAACAAGTTGTGCACGCGACTGAAGGTACCCACATTGTGTCTGATTTTCACACATTGCAAATCATCCACGCAAACGGTCATTTCCTTTTTTCACATTCATTTACCAGATTCTCCGCATCTTACCGTTTGTATTGGACTTTTTTGCTCAAACCTTTCATTGCTTCCCGTTCTCGAGAATACTGTTAGTGAGGCACCTTGGTTGAGCTGACCTATTGTATGTACTGTATGTCAGCTTATCAGTCTTAATATCCGTCGCCTACAGCTATTCCGAAGGTGATTTGAGAAGTTTATACACAGTCAAACCTCCACATAGTGAACCTTTGCATGGTGAATCCCTCCACATGGTGAACCACCACACAGTCCCCCAAATTTCTGTGCTCCAGCTCTATACATTAGTGAATATTCTTCATAGTGAATAAAATAGTCGGGTCTCGTTCTGTTCACTATGTGGAGGTTTGACTGTAAGATGATTGTGAGCCGCCAGCGTACAAATCCGGGTAAAAATACATACATATGCGTAGGAGTTATCCGCTTAAAGCCCCGGGTGCTCTTGATTGAAATTGGTGGAACATGGTTCCTCACGCAGAAAATAAAGAAACAATTTGTGTGTACATATATGTGTATGTATAGCTCCCTGGGGCTTCAAGTGGAATCGTTTCCACTTAGAACCATCGGGTGCTTCAAGTGGAAAATTGGGCGCTTTCAACCTAGTACAGTACATTTAGTTAGATACATTATGTAGTTGGGATGTTAGATGAATGAACAGTTTGACAATATTCGACCATTTATTTGAATGTAAACCGTCCTTGCTTGTATCTAAAGACGGTAAAGCAGCAGAAAAACAACGCACATATTATGCGATATTTTTGACGCTTAAGGACAGATTTGAGCGATTTGGACAGTAAGTTTACCACTGGTCATAAAGCTGGACCGGCCCAGAAGCAATAAATCCAATTTGAGCCCCGGGGCCTTAAGTGAAAATTTTCCACTTGGAGCTCCCGAGGGCCCTCTTCGGGAGGGCCCTTCAAGTAAAAAATTCCGGTACTGTATAAGCAGCTATACTCTTCCTGTTGTCCGTGACTCTATTTCTGCCACCTCACCTACATATACACATACCGCACTGATGGCATCATGTACAGTGCACCAAATCAAAGTTTTGGAGCATTTGAGTGCTTGAAAGCTTTCGCAATGCACGGCAGCAATGCCAAAAGTCCCCGGGGGCCGGTTGGCCGTGGTGGACGCATCGTAATGTTCTTATGTTCAGACATATGACTGGACCTTGAATTTGTCATGAAAACAGGTTTACGGTAAGTATGTATAAACATGTACGATACAAGAATTTCAATGGGTGTAGTTGCTTAGGTCCCATTCAATGGGACCCATTGCATGCGTCTTTTCGCGACATCATGTGACATTCAGCAACACCACATGTACATACAGTACTTGCAAATATAGTCGCAAACATCTAAGATTCAGAACCAACTTTGAACGGCCTCAGGCTCAAGCTGACAGATACGCAGACTTAAATGTATAACTGAGAGAATGCACTCGCATTTTACGTGCCAGGTGATGTTTCAAGCTCAAAGCTTATTCTGCATCTGCTACATTCTTACATTGCTTATGTACGTGTCTAGATCCACCGCTGAGAAGAAAAGAATCGAATCGCATCAGCAGAACTTTTAGCCGCAGTAATAACCTGCGTATTGTGCGTTTGCGTCCGTTGCAGCGGTAAACACCAACTGCAGGCACCCGGCCTTCCCAGCAACATAATCGAAGTGTTTATCAACCGTCACATCGCTACCGATAATGGAGTGCTTTCGCTGTCTACCAAGTACCACTTATCTATAATTTCAGCTTATTTCGTTTGCCGGTTGCTTTGGGTTTTGTCGCTGTTTTTGGTGATAATAATTTTTTTCAACGAAACACCGTGGTGGTTCGATTAAGTCCAGCCACTTTTGACTAGAGGTATATAATCGGGCTTTTCGGTCCCAACAGGTGTGCCATGCCCCATTTTAGCTCCGGCGATGGCGCTGAATATGATCTCCCATGCTGGTCTGTCTGAAATTAACCCTGTTTTTCTTTAACCATTCCATTCTAATCAGTAACTGCTACGTAGTATTTGTTTTATGCGCTTTCAAGCTTTCAACTGGCCATGTTTGAGAAATATTCACATAATATATTATACATGATCTGCGATGAAATTGTCAACTATGGGTATGCTTGATGGTGCATATACGTGCAAACCTAATTTATGATTACGAGCGATACAATATGGTCACACTCTTATAAGGTTTTAGGCCCGCCTCCGGTTATAGCTATATGTTTTACACTTTCTGTCACGTAGTTTGCTGTATGCTCATGTGTTCTTCTCACAAGGTATAGCTAGCAGACCATAGTCCATCTTCAACCCTACTGCACACACGGGTTCACTTTGTCACGCACCGCTGTGCACATATGCCTGCTCTTCATGCGTAAACATACCACCTTACCATAATTACAGTCTTCCCTCTCTATAGTGAACCTCCATATGGTGAATGCCTCAAGATAGTGAACGACCTGGCAAGTCCCGAAGATTCACGTGTTATAACCCTGTATCTGGTGTGAACGACTTCGCCGTCCGAGTGGTCCCACAAGTACTGAAATGCCTCTGGCATTGGGGTGGGGGTGTTGGTGGCGCTTGGTATCCGCTGCTGGCGTGCCACATGCGCTCATTTTTTGGGTGGCGCGCGTTATCCGCTCATCCACCAGCACCAGAGATGCCCAGGGCACAAATCAGCAGAATTGACACGATTTGCCGTTTTACCCTGTTGTTCAGGGCGGGAAATATTGGTGTTGATATGTATCGCTTCAGAAATGGGCTTACTCACGTTCAATACAATCACTAGATCATGAACCATCAGGTGAATTCCAGAGAACGAAGTGTGTGTCCGGATCAGTTCAATTCATGGAGCGTACACTGTATAGTTGTAGTGTCACACTGTCACATTGTGCTGTGCCCTTTCTCGTATCATGGACAGCTATGTGAATGCGCAGGAACAGAACAGTCGCGTGACATGAACTATTGTAAGTTTGGGAACGATATAAGGTAGCCAGATGTTGGTCGGTGACCGCGTGACATCAAGGTGGGTCAGGTAATGCACCGGTTTTGCAAGATCCAGCCTGATGAAGTTGTTTGTGTATGGTACCAAAGCACCATGTAACATCAGTCAGCTGGTTGTGTTTCTAACGCACAAAGCCTGCATTCACCGGATGTCACGTTTCTGGGCGCTTTAGCCCCTGGCTTTAACTGATCACCAATAAGTTTCATCGCAGTAAACAGTGAAGCTTTCAACGTGAAATAACGGTTGCGTATAATGCTATATATGCATACAGACATCAATCACTTGCTTTTCTCCTGTATAGGTATTTACCGTCGACTTTTGAGTCACCTTGTGTCAACAGTTACATGGTGGATGCATTTCGGTTGTCAAGCAGCTGAGTTGGTTAGATGCCTGTCGCAGCATCATAGAGATCGGTCGTTTTACAGTTTATCTGTTATTTATATATGAGAGGAAGGACTTTTCGTCTAAGGTTGTTACGTGATCATATCTAGATATAGTACGTCATCTGTGTTCCTCTGCGAATTTGTCCGACTTTTATTTGCAAACAAATCCAGCACGCCATTGGCCCCCTGAGCTGAACTGCAATCAGCAACTGACGCTTGATTTTGAATGAGTATTAAAGGGTGTGTCTAACGTCTCTTAACCCCATGTTTTATGAGGTGCAATCGAAAGATGACCTCGACAGCCCGCCGTATGCAAAAAACCGCGTCTTGTAGCTCGCTAAATCGCGAAATCTTGAGGGTTCCTTTTCGAATTAAATCAATTTCCGGACACAAAACTCCAGGCGCTTTTGAGTGGGCGCTACTCACGTTTGGCGTTTTTCTGCTGAAACATTGCATGTTTAAGCGCGGCTCAGCCGCCTACACAATGCACGTAGACGCTCAACACACACCGCTCTGGCTGCTGGCTTGACTGTGGACACAATGAATGTTTCATTTAACACATAGAAGCTGGTTTGTGTGTGTTTCGCTTCGTAGCTCTTTTCCGTCTGCTCAGTCTGAATTTTGTGTCCGGAAATTGATTTTATTCGAAAAGTAACCCTCAAGATTTCGCGATTTAGCGAGTTAGAAGACGCGGTTTTTTGCACACGGCGGCCTTTCGGGGGCATCTTTCAATTCCACCCAAAAAAACATGGGGTTAGGAGACGTTAGACACACCCTTTAAACGCAGTGAACTTGCACTCGGAGACATACAAGTATGTGTATCATTTAACATTTTTAGACACCATCTGCTTTTATTATTGAATGACTTATCGACAAACACCTTCCGTGAACGTTGGCTGATCTCCACTAATGGTCATATGGTTACTACTTCGTTAAACACGACACAGTTAAGCAATGAACATCATAAGTGCAGATCCTCTGCATATTTTCTTGTAAATTTCCGCGTTCCAAACTGTGCGTGTGAGCCTTGTGCGAAGAGCGAAGACAGTTAGATGGTTCATGGATGCAATGAAAGAGAGCTGCTTTATGACACCATTTCTTACTATGTTCGGTGCGCTATTACACAATTCGTGTTTGCATCCTTTCATTATTTTTGAATTTGAGTTGCATAAATTGCTGAGAAACAAACTTCCGGGACGACCTTCACGGCCATAACTATGTATAGCTGTACGATTAGGTGACGTCACGGACGTAACATACTTTCGTCGGCTTTATGTAGGTATGCTTACAGTTACGGCGCTGAGAAACATCAGTGGCGAGGCGAATGCGCATTATTATGCTCACATAAGTACATACCCTAATCCGATTTATCTGAAAAGAATTCTGGAAACTGTTTTTTGCTCGAACTTTATCCGAGCATATCCAGCAAAATGACTGAGTCAAACCGGTTTCAGAGCAGCCAAACAAAATACCTCAGCCGTTGCTGTACTGACCAGAAGTCAACGCACTGGCACAGTCCGTGGAAATCGAACAAAAGAGACAAAATGTATTTGCTGCTGACAAAGTCGGGTGTGCTGTGATTATTGCGAGAAACTATTAGGTACTGTACGCAAGTTTATATTCCTGAGTCTTTGTAAAGTGCGAATTGCACATTCTTTTATTTCGGTTCAATTCTGCCGCAGGCTAGGGACCAAGGCATCATCCAAGCTTACTATCGTTCATAATAATTTCAGGTGTAGTGACAACATGCACAAACCACAGCCGAGTGCAGGTGAAGTGTTGGTGCAAGCATCAGCCAAGGCAAAGGAGACGCTGGTGTGGACCAAGCTGTCACCTGGTGAATTCAAGCAACTACAGGAATACGCTTCATGTTGGTCATCGT
Organism: Rhynchonema sp. JSB1_4; assembly: GCA_030248065.1. Classification (NCBI taxonomy): domain Eukaryota; kingdom Metazoa; phylum Nematoda; class Chromadorea; order Monhysterida; family Xyalidae; genus Rhynchonema; species Rhynchonema sp. JSB1_4. The sequence goes on from JASAMV010001308.1 coordinate 72,403, forward strand.
TTTTAGAGCGTTTTGTGACTTGTTAAAGGGCGTGTGATTGGCTGTGACGCCACTGATCGCCGAGTCGAGTATTCTTGTCAACCACTCCACAATGAGCTGTTTTTGATCTGTTCAAATTAAACATTTGATGGTGTATGTTATGGGTGCAGCGATGATGTTAGTAGTATAAGGAACGAACAAGTTCGTCCACCAACAATGAACAGAATTTGAATCACAACATTTTGAGTCATTGCTAATGTACACGACACGCGGTAAGCAGGAACAAAATGAAATATAAAGACCCGATGTCCAGGCCATTAATGTAACTGTTTAGCTGCACTAGCGACAGACCAACTACGCCATTTTGTGTATTGCCATGCGACAGGCGCCCAGCTATGGGTTGTATTCTAGCGTATCGTTCATGTCCATATACACATGCTAGAGGTATACCAAGGTATAGGTACATATGTAGCAGTCACTTTTTTACTATGCCGAGGTCACGGGACAACTGCGACTTGCCAGATAAGCCGCCTCATCAATTGACTTGGGTCACTTGGCGTGCGCTTTTTTGTCAGTTTGCAAGTGTATGCGATCTTGAGGTCTGGATGTTAAAGCTGTTTGAAATATACACGAACTCGGTCTGGCTGTTTGGTTTCCGGCCACACTAAGTAATCTCGCTGTCATGGAAGACTTTTAAACACAACAATAGCCTCGGATTAAAAAAAACATTCTAGTCGCCTACACTCAGAGACCGCAAACGAATTTTATGTACATTGCATTATCTCCCGTTGAAAGCCCTGACCAGTATATATGGATACAACAGGTTACGGACTGTATCCCGGGTACATTATGTAGTTTAAGCTTCAGCAATGCAAAGAAAGAATTTCTGTGCGTTTATGTACCACCAAACCCCTGAGTTCATGGTATTTCAGTGCTGCTTACAAACCAAGCTTTAAGAGAACAATACATAAACTGCAAGCCTATGTATGTGCTATATACCTATGTATAGTGGTGTACACAAGTCTTTCTTCATATGCCAGCCTTGTAGTAGCACAATAACGACTGGTATACTGCTGAATGCAGCAACCGAACCTGCAACCAATGTATACCGAGTTTATTTCTCCATTGCATGCTGCAATGAATATACTGAAACTTCAGTACATACGCGTGTTGTGTGGTAGATGTCTTCCGAGCATAAATTTTGAATTTTATATTTCTGGCACCAACTTTTTATGCCGCGCGCAGTCTGAGGTCATCGTTGCACCCCCTGATCCGGGCGCTATAAGGCACCAGCTGTATTGTTTAGTGCACATGCACACACATGAGTGTTGGTAACCTGCCCCAAAGTTACATAGGCACTAGAGAGAGAGGGAGAGAGCTCGCAAAACTCAGAAAAATTAGGAAGCAATTCGTCAGCTTGCGTGGTGGCGCACTTTTTAGCTGCGCGCTCCAACCAAGTGCTTGTGTGTGTTATTGATGGTGGACTAATTGAGAAGTCGAAAATCATTTGTCACACTGTCGTTGTCATGCGCGGGCGGGTCTCTGACTGCGACTAGTATGTCTCCGCAAATTGCCGTTATCTGCCCCCAGCCGCCGCCATAATTTGAAATTATGGACCACATGGCTTCGAGGCACATTCGTTTACTTCAAGCTCAAAGTTGTTACCGTCATTTCAAAGATTACGCTTCTAGCGAAAATGTCTGTCATCGGCATGGCTAACCGTAGAAATGAATCAAGATTTGTTCGAATTATAGATGAAGGCATAAGTTCCTCATGAGTCTTAGTGTTGTAATCGTACAACTTTCGACGAAAAGGCATTCAGATATGTTTTGCGTCTCATTGGGCTGGTGTTCCATCATCATGCTAATTCATGTTCGAAGCACTAATGGGCAATCGCCACCACTGACGTCGATGCCCGAAATCGGCAAAAGTTACGTGTAATTGACTTCGACAAGACACTGTATGCCAATATAAATCAGGCAGACTCTTCTTCATCAACTTAGAACCCAAAATGACTATTAGGAAATTTGAATCCAATGGTGATGATCACATACGGCCGAACACAACGATATCGCAACAGATGTGCGACGGGGTGACCCCAAAAGATCGCCAACAAACCACACAAATAATCAATATTCAATCAAGATAATTGGTTGATCGGTGCGCTCGTGCGCCGCAATGTTTCATCCATCGCACATCCGATTGATTGCAGATTCGAGTACGCACATCAAGGACGTTCTCGATGAGTTCAAAGTCGGTGGTCAACTTGCACAGTACAACGACGAAACTGAGGTATGGTTGTATGCGTGTGTGTGTGTGTGTGTGTGTGTGTGTGTGTGTGTGTGTGTGTGTGTGTGTGTGTGTGTGTGGCAAAGAAACAGGGATGAAAGGGCCAGAAACAGCGACTGCTTGAGCAGGACTTTAAGCCTAAGCCTAAAGCTAACGTTTAGGATGCAAGCTTTACTAAAAGAACAGCGCTCGTTGTTGTTAACGCCGTTGTTTTTGATCACTTGAGTGGGTATGTGGGCATATAGACTCGTTTTTGAAACATCATAACAATGAGTTTCCTTTGATGTTTCATTTCAAATATTATTTATCCCAATTGTCAGACCATCCAATACGAAGCGTTTGTCAAATTGCTCGATCTCTATTTGGAAGCGGCCGTGCCCGAGGAGCTGTGTCGACATTTGTTCATGTCATTTATCAAACGGAGAAAACGTGAGTTTGTGAAACATCAACATGTCATATGTAGTTTCCGGTTTGTCACAATCGAGTCTAGGCATTGTTAAACCTGGTTTTTTGGGTTGAACCTACCTGTCCGGAACCATATTAGAGTATAACCATCCATCTGAGGATTGAACAAAAATCAAAGGCGAAGAAGCAGTTCGAAGTTAAGAAACGACGCAACTGCTTGAAATAGGGCACTAGACCGTTTCAAGGCAAAGGCCAATGCGTCAAGGCCAAGTCTTTCATAATTTTTGTTCGCAATGAGAGTTTTTCGATTCAGTTTTTAGTGTGAACACTATTTTCAGCGAGTGCAAAGGTTGTTGTTTCGCCAATATACACTGGTCAATATCAGTGGTCCAACAGTGTTGGTCCAAACAAGCCTAAATTCATCTACTTCTTCAGCGACCGACGACGACTCGACGATGATGTACGGCTCGGTGGTCGAGCAGCACAAAATGTCCGCATCGACTTCCTTCCCAGATCAGGGCAAATTAACGAATTTGACGCAGCGAATCTCCGTGAAACAACAGACGATACGCGAAAAGATGACGCAGCTCACTGGACGCATACAGAACACGTTCAATGTTGCCAAATCAGGTCGGTCACGATTTCGGTGGACACGGATTGGGTCTCGGGTCTAATATAAGCGCTCAGGGCATGTGAGCGCAGCAAATGTGGGCAAAGCCATATCCATATGCAGCAGCAAAGGAAATATGTAGTTGCAACACCCAACTATTATACACTTCCAGTAGCTGATCGGCATTACACAAGATTGAGCCTGAATCCAAAGTATAACTCAATGACCAAGCAAGACCTGTTGAGGTGCGTTGACCCATTTGAAGGTGACGGGCCGTTTTTGATTCCAAGTCGCTGCATAATGAATGTTTGTTCGACGACGAAACTGCGCGGTTTCGCTCCTGTCAGCTCAAGGAGGCCGTGACAGACCGATTGTTATCTGTCGTGTTTGATGTGCAGGTAGTTGCCACAACGTGTCCTCAGTCAGCGACAACGCAAGTGCATCCGCCACGCCGCACACACCGACGGTGCTCAGTGGACGACCGGCACTCACTGCCAAACAGCGTGAGCATTGTGAAACATTAGTCAAAGGTCAGCACACCAGTGGGAGTTGCGCAGCAATGGGCTATCAAATTTTTTGTATCACATGTTTTCCATGGGTGACAAAAATAATTCGAAACACAGGCCTGAGTCCCTGAGTCTTGTTCTTCTCGTATTCACACAGTTTTTGCGTATGATGTGAACTGAGGCTATTACCATCCGATGAAACTTTCATCTTTTGCTTTTCACAATACTCTTTTGTAATCGAACGTCGCAGATTCGAACGGAGTATGAATCAAGTTTTCGTTATTCTCTTATCCCACTTTGATTGAGTCATTGATGCGCGAGCAATCGAAATCAACTTGTCACGTTTTGTTTTGAAGACACGCACCGTGTATTCACTTTCATTACATATAATTGACTATGCGTTCGCAGAGAACTGCGCGTCGTCGCAATCGCCCGGCGTAGCCGCAGCCAAAATGTCGTCGTCGATCGAATCCAGTCGCAATTCGAGTCGCAAATCCAACTGTAGCTCGACGAATGGACACGTGCCCAAGCAACGTTAGTTAGTCGGTTCATTTGACCGAGAGTTTCCATCCCGCCGCGAACGCATAGTTTTTTCGAGCGTGTTTGCTGGCGTACGTAAGATGCAACAATTAAAGTGTTAGTTTAGCCACTGGTTTACGTAGTACACTACGTACATATATTGTAGCAGTTCGCTTTTGATTGAGACCCAAGGCATGTGAGTGGGGCGTAGACGAAATTCCATGTCCGAGCGCATCCACAGTCCATCTTGCCACCCGCTCCACTATTATGTCCAGACAGCGATCTATTTTCGGCGTGATGGCGTTGATACTGGCTTCTATTCAATTCTACCCGACTGTTTGCTGAGCCAGTGGGCCCGCAACCTAACGAAAGGGCTGAACCTGAAAATACGCAAATCAGTAGAGCGCGAAGTCCGCGGTTTGCCGTCCGTCTGTGTGACCACAGTAACCAATCAATTGCAGTGCCCGACACATCGCTGCCCAGCGCAAGTCCGCAAGACACTCCGATTGAAACATCAGCAGAAGCAACAGCGCGTGGTTCATCGACCGGTTCGGACGTGATCATTGACATCGCCACCGCACGCGTCAGACTCAAGGACATTGTCTGCTATCTGTCCTTGCTGGAAGGCGGACAGCCTGAGGATAAACTCGAATGTATGTCCAAACGGATGTGCTATAGTAAATTTCCTATAATTCGCTGCCGTGCAGTGAGGTACATATACCGCCCGTAGTTAATGCCCAAATCTTTTTCGGACAGCGAACACACACGCACCTTGCCAGCCGGCCAAGCTGGTGCGCAATGTTTCAGAATTGCGCGTGGTTGGCTGGCGTTCGGGTTTAGACGCGGACATTAAATACGGGCCGTATTTTAGTGCACGGCAATGAATTTAGAAATTTGCTATACCAGATACAAGTCCTCCACCCCCCGAATAAGCTCCCATTGTCTAATCACCCGCGCTCGACAGAATGTTGTGAATTGAATTCCCCTAAAGAAGCCCACGCTCATGACATGAATATTTGCAACAAAGGTTTTCAAACCGAAACAATCAGACCGGAAACTGACGTAAACACGAAAACACGGGAGAACATCATCATAGTTTCTTTTCAATCATCGTGCGCACGCACGACATTGACAACCGCCTAAACCGCACTACAATGTATAGTCGCTAGTGCAAATATATGTACCACAAATGTCATTCACTCGCTCAAAGTGGTAGTAACTTTTTCATTCATATATATTATATCAAGGGTTCATTCATGTTCAGGCGGGGTCGGAATCAGATCGTGTAGATCTTCAGCTATAAGTGGGTAGGTATAGTCTGTAGAGTATCCTGTGTCACAATCAACATCACCATTGCGCATCTGTTCAACAGGTGCGATGTTACATACAAATACTGTTATTATCTGCCATTATCTCGAAAAAAATGAACAACTTTGTGCCTTTTGAAATATCATTTTTCTTTTCGTTTGCAGTTGTCTTTCACTTGTACGACTCAGACGGCAACGGATACCTCGACAGCACGGTCAGTTGTTTGCGATCTAGTGTGTCCTGCCATGCCAACTATGATTTCATCAACTAAAAGTCAATAGAAAAATTGAAAATATAAACCAGGCCGATAAATAACGATAAAAGTGCTGCTAACAAAGTTTAATTTTGGCAACAACGGCAAATACAAGGGCATAGCCCTGAAGCGGAGGCCCATTATGCCGGAGTTTCTATATCCAGCTAATGTGATGACAAGTATTCCTGTGCTAGAAACTCATCGATCACGCGCACGAATTTGCATTGATGCAATGATTTTGCAGGAAATGGAGAGTATCATCGAACAAATGATGAACGTTGCTCGTTACCTCGAATGGGACACCATCGAACTTGAGCCGGTTAGTTCCGTGCCGTTGGCGAAGTGAAAGTACCTGCTAGGGACCGTAAGGATTTACGAAAGTTCTACTGTCTTAGCGTATACAGCACGTATGTAGTAGTTTACTCGATGTTTCGTTTGTCCACTTGAGCCCGCTCGAAGATACACTCGGGTAAACATTGTCACATCGGCGCGCCCGACCATTGAGCCCTTATCGACACATTTGCCCAATGTTTATGCGCATAATGTTTTCCCCCACCCACTTTAGTATGCAGCCGCCACAACAAGTTTCAATGAATGAAAATATTGTGCGCGTGGCACGGTTAGTCATACTAAAAATAGACTACACACACACACACAAGTTACAAGAACTTTCGTCACAACAAAGTTGAGTACACGTGGCCAACATGTCTCTGTGTGTTGCGAAACGAACACAGGGAAATAAAGGTATACGCGTGACTCACCTTTGTGTCATTACTGGTGGCAGAAGTCGCCACTAAAAAATATCTTGCCCAAATGATACATAATGCTCATTTTACGTGCTCATAGCTGATGTTTCACATGCAGATCGTGCGTGACATGATGCGCGAGATTGACTACGATTCGGACGGTACCGTAACCCTGGAGGAATGGAAACGCGGTGGTCTGACAACGATTCCGCTATTAGTGTTGTTGGGATTCGATACGGTATGTATATGTGTTGGGGTTGACTGCTGATTCAGTGTTGTTCTTTCATTTTTAGTTTTTATCCTCAGTTGTCTGCTTGTCTGTTGATTATGCGCACATATTGCCTGCCAGCGTAACGTGCAACAACCTGTAGCAATAAACATGGCACCGGAAGCCGCGTGCTAAATTCTCGCACCACGTACTTAAATCGGATTGTGCCCATGGTTTCGTCTTACATGCGATGACTGACCACGCTGTCGTTCGTTCATGTGCTGCTCTATGGACAAGTTTTCCCATTCCAAGATATTCTCACCAACAGCGCGCCATGTGTTTTCAATCTTGAGCTTGTTTTTTAATCTCACGCAACATGAACAACAACACTCCAGGAACTTCGGTGCAGATGCGCACTCTGTACTATGGCCAAGAACACTTATGTAACACTCACGTGCCGCACATAAAAGTTTGGTTTTTACAGGCCACTTGTTTCCAGCGTTTCAGCCTTACAAAACCTTACGGCGCATGAGTTGTTAGGTGACACAAACGGGTGTAGCTCACATTTTCCAGCATTGTTCCCACAATCAGTGTATCAGGAACGTGCCCACGCAGAATGTTTGACAGATTAATCCACCAACCAAAAATGCACCCCAGTGCCACGATTGTGACGTCATCGTTTTTAGCAATGCTAAACGTTCCATGCTGATTCCCAAGCTGCCAAATCACGATACGGACCTGTTCCTGTGTTTTGCCCTCCACCACACAATGCGATTGTGCGCAACTGCGTGCAAAGTGATTATTATTTGCATAGTTTGGTGCTATTTTGATCCGCGCATGTTTGCTCTGCGCTGGTTCAGGACTTTATATTGCGCAATTCCAGGTAGACTTGCTGTGCTTGCTTGCACCCCATGTGCAGCGGGTTGGGTGCCAAGAGCGGATCCAGGGGGCACAGGGGCCATTGCCCCCTTTGGTCCATTTGGACCCTGAAGAGGGGCACCGTTTCGAAAGTAAGAAGGCAAAGGGACCCCTAAATCGCAGGATTTTTACTCTTATATGCTCAAAAGTCCAAAAATCGCGCGTCAAACACACCAATTTTAATGAAATTTGGCCCTCTCGCGCGCAAAAAGTGCCAAAATTTAGCGCGCGCAGCGCGCATTGTCACATTTTGCATAATATTTGGTGTAAAAAGCGCGAAATTCGAAACAAGCACTGGAGAAACATGACTTTTCATAAATGGAACAAGCACTAGATAAAAATGACTTTTTGGATTTGACCCCTCCCTTGGCCAAAAGCTGGATCCGCCACTGTTGGGTGCATCTGTATGTTGGCACATGCCAACCCACCCATGCACCTAGCATCCCAAAAGCCGGTCATTTTGCGCGTGGCTGCTGTCTGTGTGTGGTTCTGCGAAGGATTGCAAGGTTATTGAATGTTAGCGCCGCACAATTAATGATAGCGACGGTGTACGCTTCTAAATGTCAGAATATCTAGCAGCGTGGATAAACATGATATGAAACTCAACAGAATACCGTACAGTCAATGCTTGCGCGGTACTAATACTCTGGCTGACCAATCTCATAGATCGACCCTTACCTCATAGCAGGCTGGTATCATCTGTGTTTGCACATTCACTGAACAAACACCTTTATCTGCATATGTATTACGTTTACGTACATTGTACACGCGCTGGTCGAATGGAGCCAATCATCCACCGTTGTTCGCCAAAGTCAGATATTTTTTGCTGTGCCTGGTTGCACGCAAGTGCCATTTAGATGGACGCAAATTGGAACGGAAGGTGCGCATGTGTGGGCGTGCGAACGACCGAATTATCTGCGGCTCACTTGTCCATATACCTACATATCTAGAAATCGTATCGCTACGGTATGTGTATGTATGTATACGTACGTGAAGGCACCCACTCAAATCACTGATTGCTGTGCAGACCCAGATTATGTGTACCTTATGATTGCATCAGTACTTTGACCACCTTGTACGAAATATTTTTTCAAAATCCTTGCCTGATCCGTAAAGCTCACGCAGCATGAGCTCTGTCCATGACCGATAACCAGCACGATTGATGATGCAACGTTTTGAAAAAAGTCTCTCCAAAAACACGTGTGCTCAAGCTCTTCAGACGTTGTTGAAGTGTGCTAGCATGAGAACGGTAATTTTTTCGTAGCTGATGCTTGTCAGTGCCAGATATGCATGTACGCAGCACTAGGTGGCTCAGCAAGTCGGCGCATTCAGACGATTTGCAGCATGGCCCGTGATCTCAGTCTTACTGTAATCGCCGGAGGGTCGGTTCGGATGTTTTTTGCTCGCGGCCTTTTTATTATCAACGTATATGATGAATATCAACGTATATGATGATGAAACACACCATCGTATCTGCATCCAGATCACGGGAGCAGACAGAGAAATGCGCTATTTTTGTTCCTTTAACAACTATGAACGAAAGTCTGGTCTCGACGTCTGATGTTGTTAGTCATACAAATTGGCAGAAAACCTGCGTATGCTTGAGTTTGTATTTTATGTTGATGCACTGTAAGCTACCATACTCATACTATTGTTAATAATATACGCACATGTCAAGAGGCATGTCGTTTCGTTCGCATGCTCGAAGATATTTTAAATAAAAAATTAACTAAACGGCTCTGGCATTTTACATTATGCGCGGGCGTTTGTTTCCTTCATGTTTGTCTTATGGAGGCTGGCCAGTGCGAAACAAGTGGGTTTTAAGCGCGTTGGCTTTTGTAACATTTTTATGCAAAGCTAAACCTTTGAGAATAATCACAATACCATGCCGTCTACAGGTAAACAACATCGTAGCGTAGCCAAAAGGTAAAAGTTAATATAAATACAAATGCACACAGATACACGCATACCAACCAACAGTTTGCAAGCACTTCTTTCGATCGAACCACACAAGGTGATTATGCGATGTTGCACCAAAACCTGTTTTGCAGCGTCAGTACAGAACATAGCCTGGGTGTCTGTTTGCGCACCACTGCCGCTATGCACTGTCATGTGCCTTGTAGAATATGGGCTTATAGTAATGTCGTCAAATCATGTCCTCACATTTTGTCCTCAACCACATGTATTATTTTCGCGCTCATTTGGGGCTCTTTGTCTGTTCGACGACTATACTTGAAGACATGATTTGACCACAAAACTATTAGCCATGACCATAGAGTACAGTAAACTTTGAAGTCAGAATACTGCACATTGTTGCTCTGTCAATGCTATTGTGTCTGTTACATGTCAAATTGAATTTGTGGTCTCAATGACATGTTCACAAAAATTTTATAGCGCAATTCTTGAGTTACTAAGTTTTAATTTCCTGGGCAAAATTGGTCCATGGCACCAGTATCCGCTCAAACTCGTTGTGATTCTCAATTTCCTACAACTATGTATTTGTTCGACTGTTCAGGGAATAAAAAAAAAGATAGCTACATACTTAAATATTTGACATGGATTGTAATAGCAAACGATTTGTTTACAATCTCGACCCACGTGTTATGCAGCCCTGCGCGTTATCTGTAGAATTATGAGGTGGTGCCACTTTGCATATCCAATACATGTTAAAGAATTGTAAAATAGCAGCTTATCTCGATCCAACAATGCAGATTGCTATGTATTCGGCTTCAGTATGTACATAATGTGGAAATAAGGTGCCCTCCTGCACAGTGGGCTTGTGTTTATGCTTCATTGCAATTTGTTGCACCAACAACAACGTGAAGCAATTTGATTTGGCACAGCAGCTTGACCATGTAAATTGAAAAGCCCTGCCGTATTACTGGCGTCATACATAGGTGAACTGTACATGTTTTATGCCAATCTGTGCATATCCAGTTTGTCCCCAGGTCGGCATAAGGAACTGACTAAAATTTTCCGCCCCAGCTCTTGTGGAAATTAGGTTTTGTTCCGGGTTAATTCAGTGAAAAAATAACAGCAGCTCTGCTGATAGCCTGGACTACAAAAATTGCCCTTAGTTACCCTCTAATGAACACAGGAGTGACTGAGGGTGAGCCGATAGAAGTGGGGACTGCTTAGTTTCGTGCTGCACATTACGTTTAAACTGCGAACACAAAATTCATTGAACGTTTTCTGCGCACCTGTGCGCGTGCAGCTGCCACTTCCAATGTTTATTGGAGGTATATGTGTTTACTGTCTGATGTTGTGTACACCATTCATCAAATCGTACAGCAATTGTACACGTCAATGTCATCGTATATCACTGCAGCACCCGTACTGGATAGGCGCACGCACGCTGGGAGTGAGCGCGCAATGCTTGCTTGCACTGTGACTGCACGTTGGGCGAGCGAGTGTATGCGGGCGCGTTCACATTTTTGAATGCGCGTCGGTTTTTCGCGTCACACAGATACACACACAGCGGCTGTGTGGAGTGCAATCAATGAGGGTGCGTTTCGGCTACGTGTTTCTTTTTGTTTCCAACACGCACTTACGTTTCACTATTTTATTGTCTCCAATGACGACCTGTGTCAGCTGCTCCATTATTTTATGACGAACACCCACGCTTCCTTTAATTCGCATACGCAATATTTCGGTACTGCTCATGCAGATCCATTTTTGTCACCAGATCATATTTTTCGTGCACAGTGCGCGTCTAACCAGCAGTTTTTTCATTTCTATTCAAATTTCAAACCAGACGGAACCCCGTCATTTCCATCTTTGTCCATTCGTTGCAGACAATGAGTCTCGCTCAGCTATTGTACTCTTGTCGACGACCGACCTTTTCTTTGTGACGTTCACATCACGCGGTACAAAACTGACAACCAAACGCAAGCGTGTTTCTTTTCCTGCATTGTCGCACACCAGATGTATACATGTCTTTGCCATACCTATCTTTGGTGTGCTTTCACGGCGAAACTGTTTGTGAATATCATTACGCCAGCGAGCTCTTTGCTTCGATTGGTATGACTGGCTTTGGCTGATATTATCACATGTCCGTTCTTCATTCTTATAGTATTCCGAATTACTATACTGCATAAATATTTCGTATGCATTCAGATTGTCCACTGCCTAATTACCAGATGCGATGCAATGCATGTAATCACCGCATAATTACCACGTCAACATAATTGTACACTAATTGCGCAACAACGAACATGTTCAGACGACTGTTGTGTGTGCGTAGTGCCGAGTCGCACGAGTCGCTCTCATCGTGGGTGATCGATTCGGCATCGTCCGCTGCATCCAGCACGGTCGCCATACACGACACCGATGACTCGGCGCAATCAACGTCCGATATCGAAGTCGAGAAATCGAGTCGATACGCAAATCTTGGCGCGTTGCCAAACGACGTCATTCGACGACTCGACTCCAACGCCGATCTGACCGATGTGCTGCGTAAAACGTCGTTCTTCCACACTGCTGGCGTACGTGTGAATCGGCTGTTATTTTGCGAGCTCATGTTCAGCCAAATCTATTTTTTCATATATGTGACAAGTTTAAACGCGTCTGACTCGCCATAGAAATGCGTAGTATGTCACGACGTTCTAATCTTTTTCATTATATTTTCTCCCTGCTGCAATTTACTCTCCAGAGAGCACATTTATGTATAGCGTGGTGACAAAACGTCAGAGGCAATCTTTTAAATATGCGCACCTTCACCTGTCTTGAGTGTGGTCCGTGGGCGTTCGGGAAAGGCGATTGTTTATCAATTGGGTTGTTCACTTGACCTACTGTCACTGCAGTGTGGACGTCATTGGCGAGAGTATACTAGTATACTGTAGGAACTTGTTGCGGATGTCGCTCTCCCACTGTTTATGATTAGCAGCGTGCAGGGCCACCAACTGTTTGTTTGTTCTTCGGTGAATATTGCACGCGCCGCTGATAAGAACTTTGACTGGACACTGTTCACACTCACGCACAACATGAGAGAAATTGTACTCGATTTGCGCGCGGCCACTTGTCATTCTCATTCGCAATCATCATCTTGAGAAACAGACGACGACAGTTATGCATCATCAGTCCTATTTCCCAATCACATCAAACATTCAATCCCGTATACGTACGCTAGCTCGTAGACTTTATCTTGGACTTGCATCTTAACGGACACACTTCGTGTCACGTTCAGCCCCCAGGTGCTAGACTGTAATCACATTAATCGAGCACCATGTTTCTATTTCAGGAGATGAAAGAGGACGGTACACATCTGTGGAAACTGCGTCGATTCAAGCGTGCGGCCATGTGTAACATTTGTCTGCAACTGTTGGTGGCTTGGGGAGGCAAACAGGGCCTATCATGCACACGTAAGTGCCCACAGTTCCGTTGATTCTTTTGCTAGCATTTCAGACAGCTTTCTGCATAGTCGTTTAATATTAGACGACCCAGTATTGTTTCACAAACACAGCGAAAAACTCCATTTAAATCGCACATACACATATGCACAGTAAGTGTTGCAAATGCTGGCTGCCCCCATATAACGTTAGCCAAGGGTAAAATACCTCAATGACAGGCTGGCTAAGTTCATTCATACCGCGCTGTCCGTTCCATGAATGAATAGCGAATACTGGTGCCTTATCCAACTATCATAACCAGTCAGCTTGCATTGACATGGCAACTGCTAGAATAGTACGACCTCACGTGGTCGTAGTAATTAACGACAGCGAGGGTCTATATTTAGTGGCATAGGCGTAGGTGTATTTGTCCACGCAAATAGAAGTTGAGTTTATTGTATTGACAACAACTGCAACCGTGCCGAGGTATGCAAGCATATCAGTTAAATCAATAACTTTAAATTATAATGCCTGATATAGTCTGTTGATTATATTTCGACATAGTGTATAAGCCCCATTCAGCGATGTTTGGAGCGGGCTGGGTCGACGCCATTCTAAATGAATGTTTCAGGCATTGCCAACTCATTCGCGGGCCAAACATTGTTGTGCTGCAACGCCACCTTTTGCGCCACGCGAAAGCAAGTACGTCCTTTGCCTAGTAGCAAACCTTAACCTCTTTAACCGCCCCCCCCCCCACACGGATCAAAATACCGAAGGGTGATTTAACATTTCAGTGGATTCATATTTCAGTGTGCAAGTACACCGTACACGAGCGTTGCGTTGCTAAAGCACCCAACAATTGTATCTGCACGTACGTGAAGAGCGTCAAGGGCACCACCGAGACCATGCAACATCACTGGGTGGAGGGCAACAGCGCCGGCAAATGTCAGAAATGCAAGAAATCGGTCAAGACGTTCGATGGCAAACACTGCAGATGGTGTCAGACAACGGTCGGTTGAGGTTCAATAGTGCAAGGTGACATTTCCGCACAAACTGCTGTATGTTTCAGATCCACACTCGCTGTGGGCCGAGTTTCAAATCTGAATGCAACTTCGGTCCGTTGGCCACTCACATTCTACCTCCGACGTCCATATGTCCCGCTGTATTGGTACGTCCAGCTATATACAGCTGACAAATGTTTCATTCGATGCCGGCATATTTGTGCGTGAGCGTATACATCAACACTTCTATCACAGGATCGACCGTCACAGAGAGAAACGTCGTCAACAGCGTTGGACGGCGAACCAGATTCGACGCGCCGACCCAGCAACCAATCGGTCACGCATCCACACTCCTTCCAGATCACGCCTCCGGCCAACACCAGACCGTTGTTGGTGTTCATCAATCCAAAGAGTGGCGGAAAACAGGGCGAAAAGTTGGTGATGCGTTTTACGCGGCCTAAACGCAGCCGGCACAGATTGAGTCAAGCAACCAGTATACTGTAGATGTTTATAACTGCGTTACGCAATATAGTTTGATTGGCGATAACTAGTTCATTATACCAACAAAAATTAGATGAAACGAGTCTATACCATTACAACCATTACGTGGTCTTCAGTCAGACAAACCACAGTCAACTTTCAGACTGTACAGAAAGTTCCAATATCTGCTCAACCCTCGACAAGTCTACAATTTGGGTCACGGTGGTCCAAACGAAGGCCTGAAGACGTTCAAAGGTGTCAATGGCGTGCACATACTCTGTTGTGGCGGCGATGGCACCGTTGGATGGGTGTTAGAAGCCATGGGTATGTCTTGTCTGTTCGTTTTGAATCAGGCGACCGTCTCACTTTGAGTGTATCCTAACCCAAATCATGTTATTGTATAAATTGAGCACCCACATTGTTCAGACAAGCTGTATCGCGATGACGAGCGCCGTCCGCCGGTCGGCGTGCTGCCGTTGGGTACTGGCAACGACCTGGCTCGATGTTTGAATTGGGGCGGTGGATACGAACACGAATCGCTCAATAAAGTGCTCGGCAAGATCGACAAGGCCAACTCGGTGATGATGGATCGATGGCAGATTCGCATCGCACAGACCGATCCAGTCGACAAGGGCGATGTCGTGCCCTACAACATCGTCAACAACTATTTTTCGATTGGAGTGGTGAGTCATTGAACCTACAGCACTCTGATCAATCTATCATCAATTCACTCATCAGGACGCATCGATCGCACATCGATTTCACGTGATGCGCGAGAAGCATCCGGAGAAGTTCAATAGTCGAACCAAGAATAAACTGTGGTATTTCGAGTTCGGCACTAACGAGACGCTGTCGGCGACGTGCAAGAACTTGCATGAAGAAATCGATATTGTGGTGAGTAGCAGTCTCATCACTTCCTGTTGTCACATAGCCACAAGCCAAAAGCACAGCCAGTCACTGCGAATTTGACTGAAAACCACCATTGATCAACCTTTCAGTGTGATGGTGTGTCGCTCGAGCTCGGCACGGGTACACCGTTGGAGGGCATTGCACTGCTCAACATTCCAAGCATCTATGGTGGCAGCAATCTCTGGGGCGAATCGTCCACCAAAAAGAAGTCCGCCATGTCCGGCTCGAACACCGATGTCAGTCAAAGCGTGCAAGGTTAGTCGTTCAAGCTTTACTTGCACCTTTATGTGCACATATGGTATTCAGGTGAGTATGAGGTATAATGGCGAGGGCCAGCCTTTCTTGTGTATGTGCAGTACAGGTGCGGCTTTGTGCTTGTGCTCAGCATAACTGTGCGGGGGACCTCCAAATGTCAGCCATTTGCAGACATCGGTGATCGCCTAATCGAAGTGGTCGGACTCCAATCGGCCATGGCTGTCGGCCAGATCAAAGCCGGACTGCGTGGCTCCGGTCGACGACTCGCTCAATGCTCATCGATAGTCATCAGGTATGAGAATACTTCTTTATTCATATCACGCACATCAGTTTCAAACAAATATTGTACATTAGCAATTAGAAATAGTACACATGGGAATAGTCACAGCAAAATACCATACAAACGGACAAAAAAACTGATCGTTCCTACACAGGACCAAGAAGCGGTATCCGATGCAAATCGACGGCGAACCCTGGATGCAACCGGCCTGCACCATACACATCACGCATAAGAATCAAGTGCCCATGCTTATGTGTAAGTTCACAGTTTGGGGGCCACGCTGTTAGCATCTGCCCGCAAATGAAAAAATAACAGAACAGAAACAGTACGTAGGATTAGATAAGCTATGATGGTATGATAAGTTTCTCAGCACATGTGGTTCCTTTCTGATGTGTATGACACGCCTTTCAGCAGTGAAACACAAGAAACCTCGACTATGGTCGCTTTTTGAACGCAAGTCGGACGTCGCCGAGGACTGACCTCTCTTCAGCCCGAACCAACCAGCAAGTGCTATGCTCCTTTTCAGTCCGGCAGGCAAACAAAATGCAGCTCGCTTTAAGATTGAACTTTATCCACCGAATCTCCATTGTTATAACTTTAATTTTACTTGTAAGTAATTCTTTTCTGTTCTATCACCTTTCCTTATTTCTGTGGATTACGTACACAGAGGTACATACATGTTATCTAAAAAGCCACTATCAGAAAGCTATATAAACATTTTTAAATTATGTTCCTGTTTTTCGGCATTTTCATGTACAGCAGTTATTTTACGCTTACAGTTTTCACTCCGTTGAAAAAAATCTGTGATCAAGTTTATCTGAGTTTGTTACAAGTTACATTATAGTGTCAGTTCATTATAAATAATGCTCCATAATTTTAGCTTCAGTTGCGTATGATTGCTCTCATTAAGTTAAGGTGATAGTAAAACACTGAAGACTCGAAACTATCTCTTGAAAGAACACAAACCTCATGACCACTGACTAGATTGATTCTCTTTACTACAACAAAAGTTGAAGCACTGCACGTTCCCAATCTGTGGGAAAAAATCGGACATTGTTCTAAATTTCATACTGAGAACCAAAAACTCTCAGGTTCATTCTCAAGATATAGCCTTTGTTTGGGGATAACCAACGTCGAAAGTCAATCACGTCAAGTTTGGTGCAAACAAGACAAACATGGCACAAACGCACGGGCTATCAGTGTTGGTGCGGCGCACATATAAGCAGTACGCACGGACACGGTTTCATAAACACCTGCTGTGCTAGTCTGTAGCTAGTGGTGCGCTGTATACTTGCGGGCCGAAAAAGATTTTTGAGGTCCGGTAAAATATGGTTTTATTCGTCTGGAAACTTTTCCAAGCAGTAACTTATGGAAAAAGGCTTTCTTGCAACAACTTCTGATAAAAATTCCGCCGTCACAAAACAATGTTGTCAAAAAGATTGTAAATCGGCCCTACACAGCCCAAAATGACTACTTTTAAGTTCCGCTCCGACTGCATTTGTGGCCTGTTATGGACCATTACCCGACAAAATATTTTCCAAAATAGGCGTTTTTGGACAATCGGTGTCCCTGAGACTGGAAATACTTGGAAAACGCTTTTTTCAAAAAAACGGGTTTTTCCAAAATATTTTGCGGTAAAATACGCAAGCATAGTGCGCCGTGGACTAAGGACGCAGATATCTGTGGGAAAACGTTGGAAAAATGTTGGAAGCCCGTTGTGCTTTCGAATGCACACGTTCGATGCTGATATACGCGCGACACTAACACTCCGGAACCAAAATCATCACGACATCATGTTGCGTTGTCAGGAGGACGTGGGCCAAGCGATATTGTCGTAGACCTGGTCGACGTACTCACTGGTTTCGAACAAACTGTACATTTGTCGGACCAACTCCAACTGACTGTCGTTCAACAGACGCAGAAACGAGGCGCGAAACTCGACGTCTGACTTGACAATGTCGTAGCCGCGACGTTCCAGCTCGGCGCGCGTCTGATCGAGTTGCGATGGAGCGACCAGAAACTGCAACATGATGCAGCACAACATCGTTGAGTTTGACAATCCACACTTTTCAGTTTGGCAAAAGGAAACTTCAGGCTAAGATCAGGCTTTTCTGTTAAATCCTGAGATTCGAACATCGCATGCCGAATCTACCGAACCTGAAAAAAACCGACAATCGACCGACAACGAACTCTGGCACCGAACTTGTGGTGTCGGTACCGAAACAGACTTTTCGGACACCGGCGTCGATACCTAGTTTCAACATGACCAAATCAGCCCATTACGCACCTCATAGGCGGCATTTCCATCGTCATCATCACACATTTCCACATGTTCGGCGCCCACTTCAATTGCTAATGTTTCAGCGTCTTCTTCTGTCAACGGATTGTCCTTACCCGAGTCGGATGTATCTTCAGCAGCAGCACACTTCGCAGCCAGTATCACGACGATGCCTTTCTCCTCAAAAATTTCCATCGCCTCACGCGGAGCAATGCCGAATCTGAACGCAGGCAAAATACAACTCTGAAGGTCTCGGAAAAATTTCTGGAGGATGAAAAGTGTGGCAGATTTGGCCGGTCAGTTCAACGCCAAGGGCAAGGCTCAGTTTCGCGAGTTCTGTAAAACGTAGTGCTTTTATGTATTGTACTTTGATGGAAGGTGCCCACAACAAGAAAAACCAATTTTATCCAACAACGTTTCTACATACTTTCTTGAAAAAATGTATTACCATCTAAGACTGTGGTACTTCGCTTTAGGCTGACGGTAATGATAGACCGTAAAGAAACTGCACAAACACGAAAGGTAACGAACCCAGGAACGTTCAATTTTTTGATTGTCGTTCTGATGGCTTTGTCAAACTTTCGCTCTTGTGACTGTTGAATGCTGCCTTCGATAAGAAATAGCGAATCACCCGGACCCGACAGGTACATGAACTTCCGTTCCGAACGATCGTTCTGCAAAATCAACATCAGGATCATGAAATCGAGTTGGTTTAAATTTGTGGTAAGGCTTCTGTTTCAGGCTTACGCTTAGGCAAAGGCAGGCACAGCCTGATATAAATAAAACACAGGCAGTGCTGTGGCGGGG
>JASAMV010001312.1:0-42660 GCA_030248065.1 Rhynchonema sp. JSB1_4
CAGTGTAAGCAAGCAACTGCGTTTATGAACTTGTGACCGACACCGATACATGAATTTTCAAACGATGAGATGTTTTTATGTGAAGATTCACACTGCAACTTTTAATAAGTAACAGCAAAATCACCAACAGTGATGATCCATTTTCCTGATACACCGTTGACAAACACGGCAGTGGTGCGCACGCGGGGGACGATAGGCCTCACAACGACCGCATACCGTCCAGTTATCGCCCTGCAAAATCATGGTATTCTATTGGAAACAAACACTGGTCCGGTCTTGATCACGTACCATACAGTAAACCAGCAGTGTTTTATCAGTTGTCTGGATGAGAATATCCGTGAGCTGTGTCGAAATTAGCGGCACCAGTGAGCATTGAGATTATGCAAGACTGGGCCAATCGCCGAACGGTCATCGCAGAGCAGGCATTTTTATAAAATGTTGATCTTCTACTACAAGTGGTTGCATGAAGGTTCAAAGAGTCGATTCGTTGGAAACAACCCACCCGCAAGCAAAACACGCACGCTCAAACAAACAATATAGCAATGTGGGCTGGTCACAGATGACCAACTGCATCAGCATCGCCCCTGAACAATCACGCAAGCAACACCAACCACATTAGCGCCTGTCCTCGTCCTGTCCCGTCCAGGTGCGTCACTATCCGAATCCTGTCTGGCGGGCGGGGGCAGATCGCCAAAGTCCATTCTGGTCTGCGACCGAGGCACAATGCCCGGATCAGCGGTCATCGCGCGCGTGTGTGCCAGACACATGATGAAAATGCACATGTTGAATAGTGTCACGTGTAGCACGCCGAATAGACTGCAACGGTGCGCAGGGAAGATTTGGATGAGCGAAATCCAGGTGCAAGTTGGCTGATATTCGGATGGGAGGTAAACGATTTGTCTTACTCCAATATCCATACTCGTTCCAAAAATTCATCTGTTGCGCAGGTTAAGATACACCCAGGCAGGCAGGCTTAGGCTTCAGGACTGAGCTAAACTGAAAACAAGTCGCGAGCCAAGAGTAATTGAGATTTGACACACAAGTCCTGCATAATTACGCCACTGAACCACACCATCATCTCATCACCGAAATTTTAGAAATTACAAATGCGTACCTTTCATCAAAAGTGGGCAATACGAGCCAATAAATGACCACGTAGTCGGCATAAGCTATACAAACGTAGACGAGCAAGACACAGATGATACCACATGGATCCCAGCGAAAGATCATTGTTATGATCGGTACGCCATCAAAATCGCTGCCACGTCTACAAATATTTGTCAATAAAAACAAAAAATGGCGGTGATAAAATCATGCAATTTGTACAAATGACCAATTGACCATTTCGGGCATACAAGCTACCCCAACAGTACTGTTGGAAACAGGACCAAGTGTTTGATCGTAGTTTTATCAATAAATGAGATAATATGGACAAGATGAACAACGTGCACATCGTAGCAGCATTGCTTGATTGTGTAAGAGTGAGCGAAATATCACAGAATGAATCGATAGAGCGTAAAAAAACTAAGCATGCTATCATACTATTTGATCATGTCACACATTTACAAAAACATGCTAACGTTGTAACATAAACCACAACCAAAACCAGCAAAATGGTTGAGCATTGAAAAACACAAGGTATAATCCATAGTATAATACGGCGTCGCATTGCGCAATATAACAACCATAAGCAACAACATAGCACGTCATCACCAATTACTCATTCGCCTGAGCGAGATAAGGAGCTGTTTACCCTGGGTACAGTCCATTTTGGTACAGTTCACAACAGCAGTCATAGATTTTTGATCAGCAACGTAAGACATGTACTTTGTCCCAGGAAGGCCCCATGTGCACCGCTAGATATCATAGCAGGCGAAGGCGCATAACAGATCAGGAAAAATCATGCATATTCTAACACTGGCTGTAGCAAAACTAGGTTGCCTACCTATCTGAGTGCTGTTTACACTTTTTCTGCATAAAGTGCTTGGTGAGCGGTTTTTGCATTTGTTCGCGACATTCGTAGCAGAAATGACAGTTGCACGCCCAGCAGGTCAGATGATTATCAAGATCCTGTGAATCTGTGTGTTCAGTAAATTGATCAAGTACAAAATTGAAGCCAAAGGTGATGATGCCCAGAATCTACTTCAAAAAAATCAATCAATCCAACAGGAACAACCCCAACCTTTTTCACGTTCAGCTGTTTGCAGCGCGGACATGGTGCCATCCGATTTTTCAGTTCGGGTCGTGCTGCCAGTGCCGCTTGCTGCTGCACATAGGCCTGCGACAAAAACATATCTTTTTACGTGAAAGGGTTCAATATTTGTAGTTTCTTTACGCAATTAATGTGCAACATACATCTGGCGGTTCTTGATTGAGCACCTGAGCCACGTAATTCAGCCGACGACCGGGACAGTTTTCGAAATGTTCATAGCCCCGAATTGGCTGTCCGCATGACCAGCACATGCACTGGCTGCACATGCGGCATGTGATCTTGTCACAGCTGAAGGCAAAAGCTTTTTTTCGTCTGAAGAAACAATTTGTTCTAAATTGTTCCCGAAGCAGTTACCTGGCACCTCTTTCTATTAATATTAGTGTATCTCCCGTACACTGCTAATTTATCACATCACAAGATTAAAGTACCAGATTTTATTTCACATGCTTGTCTGCGTAAACCAGCACGAAGAAGGAACACAAAAACTGTGAGATGCGAACGCACCCATCGATTTTCATGACGAAAATGCCGCATTTCGGACATTGTATGCCCAATTTCCGACACTCGACCAAATTCAGCAGCTCTTGCTTGCGTCGGTTCTCGGCCCGGGCTCGTTCTTTGGCCATGTCTGCTTTCAAAGAGTCCTTGCCTTGCGCTCGTTTCTGTTTATCCAGACGACCCAGTTTCTCGAGCAGGTCGGGACAGCCGGAACCCTAAAACAAGCTGAGGTGGAAAATAGTTGGACCAAACCTAGTAGAACACAACAACAAGTCACGAAACACATGAATTCGACTTTTACACAATTCGACATATATTTCTGCGCATAACTGACTTGCTGACGTCAAATTTAGTGATCGGATCAGCAAATATCTTATTTTTTTGACTAATTTTGAATGAATTTTACTCACGAGATTTTCAGACGGCATTTTGATCTGACCAGCGCAAAACCAACTTTCTGAAGTACATTTGACAAAAAAACGTGTGACAAATTTCAACCGATTTGATCAGCAAATTTGATTAGGGTGCAGAGAGACCAACCGGATGGTACGGATCCATACAGTGTTTGCAATAGACGTACTCGCACGCAGCGTGTGCACATTGGCGTAGTGCTGAATCAACGTCATCTACTGCTGACGGTAGTTGGCATCGGGGACAATAGGCTGCAAAAAATGGATGCGTTGGTTATGATCAATTTTGGAATGAGGTGTAACTGGTTGGCTTGGCATTCGCAATGCGCTATAATTATGTCAAGGACTACATTGCGCAGATACACAGCTTTAGAACTCACTTGCGCAGGTCACACGAAACATCGAAAAAGATCAGAACGCAAGAGCACCGTGAACGAAAACACACAGAATGTCTATGAACTGGTGCGTAAACAAATGCTGCATCAAGATTACAAGTTCGCATTGCAGCAACACAACAATAAGTTACCAATGTCGTCCATCGAGTCCAGAGCACGCGACAGTGTGATGTTCTCCCAACGTTCAAAGTCAGCGTCCGACAACACTTTGCGAATTATTGTTGGCGTCACCATTGTGTCGCATTCGAATGGACACCTGTGCAGGGCGACAAAATGAAATCACCTACCATCTGTGTATCAACAAGTGTGTAACACTGGTCCATTCAACCAATCCACACTTGGTAACAATATAGCACCCCTTTTGAAGTCACGTGACATTCACAAAAACGATAACGTGGTGCACCGCCCGTCTTTGGAGGCAGGTACAAACGAGCAACCAAAAAGCACATTGCTGCACACTTTAGTGGCAGTGGTACCATAATAATAATAATGTAACGCAGTGAGTTTTGCCAGTTTGGGTCTATTTCGCCCATAAGTCCGAAAAGAGTTGATAGATGGAGGAGCAAAACAAGTACCCACCATACCGGTCAGGTCAACATGAACGACAATAAGCTAAGTCAAGCATGCTACTAACTTAAGCACATCCGACGTTGCATTGTCGAGTGATTCCTGTATGTACTGTCGCAAACAGTCGCGACAAAAGTAGTGATCGCACATCGACAAGTAGCACAGGTCCAGGCCCACGAATGGTACGTAACAAATGGGACATTCGTGCTCGGTGCGGTCGAACAGATCGCGTTGCTCTTGTTGATCCCATCTGTGAATCGAACAAATAATCAGCATTGTGTGTTCATCATACGGATTTCGTGTGTTGCGAGAACAATATGTGCCAACTCACCGCCTGGGCTGAGAGAACGCGTACTAACGCCCTGTCGTACAAAACAGCGCGCGTATAATGCAAAAGTCGACCATGCAGCCGTTCGGCTGAGGTACTGCCATGGCTCGTGCGCGCTACAGCTTCACAATGCAGGCGGTAGTGTTCAAATATAGGCTCAGGCACAAATCGTCGGTATCAGTAGAAATAAGACCAACCCCCAAAACCACTTTTTCGAGAAAAAAGCGTTTGAAGTTGGCCTGACCGCATTTCCAACACGGTTTGGTTCGGTAGGCTGATGTTTGGCATGGCTACGTAAGGGAGCTTGCTGATCATCATAGAAACAAAAGTAGACTTTGAAACATCATATCCAAGCAAAAACAAAGCTATTTGTCGGTTGGTTTTAGTTCACAAAAAAATAAATATAGACCAAGCCCCTTGGCGGAGCAGTTGAAAACCGAAAAATAGTCCAACCCCCATTTTCTCTGCCATTTATTTTTCGCCTGCTTGAAAATGATTCAATACGGGGTTCATGAAAACGTCTTAAATGCAGCATTATCATTCAAAATGCTTGTTACAGAGGTGGGAATCGGGTTACCTCGGTCCGGCATGGCCGGATTCAGAAAAAGTCAGCCCGGTCCTATCCGGCCCGATTTTTTGGGCCGGGTTTTTCTGATTGTATTTTGAAGCAAACGTCGGGTGTGAAGCGATTGGTTTCTGTTTGTTGAAATCATTGATATTTACACATTGAAAACATAAAGAAAAACATCAAAAAGTTTGTCTGTGAGAAGCTTCGAACTCGTGGCTCTCACAACCACAGTCAGATATGCTTGCCACTGTGCTAAAGACGCCGACAGCCAAGCCGCCTTACGACACATTATAAACGTAATGATCGGGCCAGCAGCGACGCACTCACCGAGAGAGCGTAAAGTCCCTAATACAACACACACACACAGCTGGGGTATTATGCAACAATCATGTGCTGAAGCAATCTTGTGTGTGTGTGTGTTGGGGTCGCGTGCTTTGGGGCTTGGTCTTTTTTGTCCGCGAAAATTCCTCCGCCAACCAACGTGGTTTTCTTTTTCAAAAATAAGAAACTAGACCAACCCCCAACGGGGACTAGCAGGTGTTTTCAACATGCTGTAACTCAATGTAAAGGCAGTCTACGGGAGGTTGTCACTCAGCCCCCAAATACCGTAACCCACCGTAATATTGATCTGCAAGGATCGTGTCGAGACCATTTTGTTTTTTATCTATGTTTTGCGTGTTAGCGCCAACACCAACCAACATTTTGACGTTTTGGTGATCGCGCGCACGATGACAATTTCCAGCTTGCTGCCGCTAATACACGTGTCGATAAGCAGCGATCAGCATGGGTCTCGCAACGATCTCGCTTGCGGTGGGTTACGGTATTCGGGGGCTGAGTGACAACCCCCCGTAGACTGCCTTTACATAGCGTTTTGAGACAAAATTTTTGGTGAATGTTTAGAATAGTTTGCCAGCTACACGCTGCACACAAAAAGGGGGTTGGTCTTTTGTTGGGGCTTGGTCTTAATTTTACTGATACCGACGAAATGCGCAAACGCGCGTGCCTTGTGAATTCGGCCTAACATCAAGCATCGAGTTAAAACAATTCCTGCGCAAACAAAATCATGAGACATAGATTTTAGTTGTAAAAAAGACAAAACCCACTTCAAAATCGAATGCAGTCTATCGATCACATTGTCTTGTACGGCCACCACAGATACGTTTGTGTCACAAACATCCGCTTCGCAAAGCGTGTATTTGTTGGTTATGCTCAGGTCACTAAATTAGTGAAAGCACAACAATTTTTTCGGAACCAACAGGAACATGAAAGTGGAAAGAAAGAAATGACTCACACGAAAGCTTGATGCTCTAGGTAGTCCACCCAGGTGGTCATTATCTCCATGCCTACAACACAGAAATTTCATCAGACAAGAAGCCAATCGAATAAAAACAGTCATCCGACAAACAAATGGTGCCCACCAGGAGTGGCATTCTGGAGGTTCATCATTTTCTGGCGAACCAACGCGATCTGATCATAGCTCAGGTAAGATGAGACAAGTCGTAAACGAGCGGGCGCTTCCGGATATGTGATCGGTAAAATGGCGTACATTTCGAACGGGGGCAGTGCAACCACATCCAGCTCGGTTTGCCAGTGATGGGCTGCGAATACAAAACTTTGGGAACCTCGCTTCATATTGCCGAATGAAACCTTTGTCAGCAACGCACGAAACCAACAAAACAAAACGTACCCGAACAGGACCTTTCGAAATTTGGGATGGAATTATTGACGGCCACAGCTGAGACGGCCGACGTTGATGCTTCGTCGGGATTGGACTCCGGTTGGGCATCTGAGCGATTTAGTGAGTGGGTTGGTAATGAATCATGCGATAGAAAACAACAATCACACAGCCGAAAGCTTGGTCATGAACAAAATACACAGACTTCGCTCAAAAGGATAATTGAAAACTGATATGGATATGTTGTAGGCAGGTGGGGAGAGACAGCAACACCAGGAAGCTACAATAGTCACAGCCACTTACTGTTTTGCATGATCATGTTGACACAGTCGTCTGCAGGTACGCTCACATGAACGGTGATACGATGCTCAGTTTCACTGGCAAACTTCGGCTTCACTTCAACCTGAAACAAACTTTTCATGTTATTTTGCCCGTCACAAGCCAGTTTATCAACTGAGGATGACATGACCACATAACTTCAAGTTTACTCGCTAATCTTCTTCCAAGCGTGATAAACAAAAAGAACTCGGCAAATGGAAAAACAACCGAAAACGAACCCATATGATCGTATCGTGTGTTTCGGACGCGGACGCAGCGGCAAGCGCATCTTCGTCCGCTGGTTCGTTCAGAACACAAACACTCTCTTCGCCCAGCAACGCACGCAGCAGCTCAATCTAAAAATACTGGTATGTGAACCGAGATGCGGCTGGGGCTGCTATTTGGGCAACTTAACACAGTACCGTACAGTGGTGTCGTTGGGGGGGGGGGGGGGGGGGGGGTTACCCCCCCCCCTGGTATGGGGTATGGGAAATCGGCCGGGGGTATGGGGTATGGGAAATTTTTCACTTTTGGAACAAGCACCCCTAAGAAATGACTTTTTGACCCCGAGAAGTACCAAAATTGGCCATTTTTCGTCCAAAAATGTCAAAAATCGCTTACTACCGCAAGAAAACTCTGTTTTAAGCACTTTTTAGACCAATTTTGGCACTTTTAGAAGATTTTTGGGGTCATTTTTTTCAAAACCCCACCCTCGGGTATGGGAAATTTTTGAGTTTTTGGAAAAACCCCCCCCCCTGGTATGGGAAATTTTTGATTTTTGGGGGTATGTATGGGAAATTTCCCGAAAATTGGGCTGGGTATGGGAAAATTTCGATTTCTCAACGACACCACTGGTACCGTACTGTTGGAAATAAAACTGTCATTAGTTGACTCCCACAGGAATAGAACCCCACCTCCGTCATTGGTAAGTTGGCCAAAGCCCGGCCGGCCCGGCACGAATTTTTAGGCTTAGAGGTACCGTGTTGTCGGAAATAGAATACGGGGGTTCTATTTTTTCACTGGGGTGGGTCTATTTATGAGGGGGTTCTATTATTGGGCGGCATCAATTGTTGGAGGGGTTCTGTTTATTCACTCAAATAAATATGCCTATCGCTGTCCACTGCCTTTGTCTGTTTTCAGCTGTTTTTATTTATTTTATCACAAAATATAAAAAAAATATAAAGCAGTGTATCATCATAAGGGGAACCCAAACATGCATTTTGGACACATGTTTTGCGTATTACTGATTTGCTGACACCGCGCACATGTATAGCTGCAATTTTTCCGGAACAATATATTTACTGAAAAAAAACCGTTTTTTTCGATATTTTTCCGAGCCAAATTTGGGTCAGGTCCAAATGGTGTATGTTTGGCACATTATGCGCTAAACTGGTGTATGAAAAGGAATCCTGTTCAGAAAGTGCGAATAAAGCTGTAAAAGGGCTGGAAAACACTTGAAAAAGTAAGTTTCTGCAATGAAACTGGGTTGTTGCCCATAATTTTGACTTTTTTCAGAAAAGTTCAAAATCCGCCGTGCAATTTTTCCGGAAAAATATATTTCACTGGAAGAAAACGGTTTTTTTTCGTTTTTTTTTCAGGAAAAAAAACCGTTTTTTTCACCTGCAGCTGCAACAACACGGACATGTTTTATAGTGGTTATTATGCTATGTTCTGCTGCGCCAAAAACAAGCAATAACGGCGACTTTTACTGTGAAGGATTCGGGCATAGAAAAAGTTGGTCCCTCATTCCAAAAAACTCGGTCCCGGCCCGGTGTTGTTCAGTTCTTTTTTTGTTTTTTCCACACCCCTGGAACGCTTGAAAAAACGTTTTCTCGGTCTGTTTTTCAGGGCAAAACCGTTTTTTAAGCGGATTCTGGAAGGATACATAAAAAAGCTAAACCAAACATAAAACAAAACAACCCACTGACCTCAGCTTTAGCCATTGGCCCCGCTGCTGCGTTTGCTGTTTGTGCTATGCTAGTTATCGGACTTACACACTTTCTTGGAGAACAACATCTTCGAGATTGAAATCAACAAACTCGATAAAAAGGACATTTTGGCGATTCCCCTGTTCCCCATCCGCGGGTACGTCTGCTCCCCCAATTTTTTCCTGAAATAGGCAAATTCAGGCCTAAAATACCGTATTGTCGGAAATAGAACCCGGGGGTCTATTTTTTCACTGGGGTCATTTTGGGGGTTCAATTTATGGGGGGCAGTGCTGTGCTGGGGCTGGGGGGAGGGGTCCCCTCCAATGGTACCCTACCCGCCCCGGCCTAGTACACCACCACCCCCCTCCGGCACCCTACCCCTCTACCCGCCCCGCTCTGGCAGTGATGTAGTTGGTCCGAGCAAGAAAGCTAGCTAGCTGGAGGGGTCCGGCACAAGAAAGCTAGCTAGCTAGCCGGGGACCCCGATTTGGGGGGGGTATTGGTCCAGAAGTCAAAAACAGGAGTATAAAATTTGGTCTAAATTATGCTAAAATAAGCCTTAAAATGCGTATTTTTGTGCACGTGTGAGAAAATTTGAACGAATTTGACCATTTTGTCCCATAAAATGGTCATTTTGGCACTAAAATCAACACTTTTCTTACTTGATGACCGGAGCAAGAAAGCTAGCTAGCCAGTTGGGGGGGTATGGGTTTCGGAGCAAGAAAGCTACCTAGCAGTTGGGGGGGTAATACCCCCCCATACCCCCCCAACCACATCACTGCGCTCTGGTACCCTACCCGCCCCGATTTTTGCCCTCAAAATGCCCATTTTTCAGTCAAAAATGCCCAAATTTCGACCGAAAACCGTTAAAAGTGCAAAAAATCGCGCGCTACGCTACAAAACTTGTATTGTACCCTGCCCGCCCCCCCCAAAAAAATCTCCCCCCTCCCCCCAAACCGGATTCCCCCCCCCCAAGATTCCAGGTACACTAACTACCCCCCTACCCGCCCCGGATTTTTTCACCTATGTACCCTACCCGCCCCGGTAGTAGTAGTAAAGTAGTAAAGTAGCCACAGCAGTGGGAGGGTCAATTATTGGGCGGGTTATATTTTTCATTTGGCCCCCGGGCGAAAAAAATTATTTTTAATAATGCCCCCAAAATGGCTTGTTTTCAGTATTTTCTGACTTTAACAGCGGTAATTATGCTTAAAAAGTTGTATTCTGTTGTGTGCGCAAGCTTAAACAACGTTTGACGCAACAACACAGCCTTACCATACCATACCACTTACCAGTGTAGTGGCAGGCAAATGGTTGCAAGGTACCCTTGGGGGGATGGATCCAGATGGTTGCAAGGTACCCCCCTACCCAGTCTCCGGGAGGTTGCAAGATACCCCTGAGGTCCGAAAAAAGGGTGTTTTTTGCATGCATTATACTGCAAATTTGGCCGAAAAATGGTCCTTTTTTGCATTTTGGCTGAAAATTTGCCTCAAATACCTATTATATGGAGGTTTGCGCGCGGAGCGCGCGATTTTTGGGGTTTTGAGGTCGAAAAACCGTTTTTGCCTATAAAAACCATAAATTGATGGTTGCAAGGTACCCTCCGGGGTGGTTGCAAGCACTGTAGTGGCTGGGGGGGATTCCCCCCTAAGGGGTATCTATCTCGAGTCAAAATTAGGGGGGGGATGGGGGGGAAGGGTATCTATCTCGAGCCGACCCCAAAGGGTATCTCGAGTAAGTAGATTTATGGTTTTCAAAGGCAAAAATACGTGTTTTTCGACCTCGGGACCCCCAAAAATCGCGCGCTCCGCGCGCAAACACCCAAAAATGGTCATTTTTAGGCCAATTTTGCAGTAAAATTGCATGCAAAAAACGGCCTTTTTTCGCCTTTTGACGGACCATAGGGGTATCTTGGGTAGCCTCTGGGGGGTATCTCGAGTAAGTCCGAAACCTTCCCCCCCTCGGGTATCTTGGGTCGATTGGCCTGCCACCACACTGGTTGCAAGGTACCTACCCTTCCCCCCATCCTCCCAAGGGGTGGTTGCAAGGTACCTACTCCTTCGGGGGGAATCCCCCCATCCCCTCCAGCCACTACACTGCCACTTACCACTAAACTGTGGTACGGTAAAGGTTAAAGGTGGGGTTCTTTTAATGGGGGGTTCTATTTTTTATTTCGAGCCATTTGGTGGGGTTCAATCAGTGTAGTTCCTGGTCCGGCGGGGAAATTAGTGTACCTCCCTGCTTTTTCGGAGGGGAAATTAGTGTAATTCCCTGGGGGGAAGGGGGGAAGACCCAAAATCAGGAAAAAGTCACTTTTTGAGGTGGAAAATTTGACCTATTTTTACCCCTTTTTGGAAAAAATTCTTCATAAAAAGAGTATTTTGGCGACTTTTGAGAACATTGACATGAAAATCACACATTCCAGGCCTAAAAATGCCCATTTAGGCCAAAAAATGGCCATTTTAGGCAAAAATTGGGGAAATTAGTGTACCCGGAGGGGAAATTAGTGCACTACTGTACCTTGGTCGGGGAAATTAGTGTACCTTTAGGGGGTCCCCCTCCCCCCTACAGGAACTACCGTAAAAACCTAAATACAGCCCTCCCCGGGAATAGAGCCCCCCAAAAAAGGGGTCAGTGAATTAATAGAGCCGGAAAGGCCCCCCTAAGTAACACTCAGTGTAGTGGCTGGGGGGATGGGGGGGATTCCCCCCCCTAAGGAGTAGGTACCTTGCAACCACCCCTTGGGGGGAAGGGTAGGTACCTTGCAACCACCCCGGAGGGTACCTTGCAACCATCAATTTATGGTTTTTATAGGCAAAAATGGGTGTTTTTCGACCTCAAAACCCCAAAAATCGCGCGCTCCGCGCGCAAACCTCCATATAATAGGTATTTTAGGCAAATTTTCGGCCAAAATGCAAAAAAGTACCAATTTTTCGGCCAAATTTGCAGTATAATGCATGCAAAAAACACCCTTTTTTCGGACCTCAGCAGTGCTGTGGCTGGGGGGGGGGGGGGGGGGGGGGTCCCCCCCCCCCCCAATGGTACCCGACCCGCCCCGGCCTGGTACGCTACCCACCTACCCGCCCCGCTCTTGTACCCTACCCCCCTACCCGCCCCGCCCTGGTACCCTACCCGCCCCGATTTTTACCCCCAAAATGCCCATTTTTCGGTCAAAAATGCCCAAATTTCGACCGAAAACCCTAAAAAGTGCAAAAAATTTCGCGCTGCGCGCGATATATGTACTTTTTAGTACATAAAAACAGGCACGCGAAAAAACTTGTGTTGTACCCTACCCCGCCCCGAAAAATCTTCCCCCCCCCCCCCCCCCCAAACCGGATTTCCCCCCCCCCAAGATCCCAGGTACACTACCCCCCTACCCGCCCCGATTTTTTCCACCTATGTACCCTACCCGCCCCGCAAAAGTAGCCACAGCACTGGACCTCAGGGGTACCTTGCAACCTTTCGGAGGCTGGGTAGGGGGGTACCTTGCAACCATCTGGATCCATCCCCCCCAAGGGTACCTTGCAACCATTTGCCTGCCACTACACTGGTAACACCCCATATACAGTAGTGTATTAACGCTTGATAGTGGTGCACAGGTGCATTTATGCACGTTCGCTGTTCGTTCAGAGCACATAATACGCCTCTTATTGACCAATAGACACGAATAAATGCGATTACAAGCGAAAAAACATCCTTTCAAACCCCTTTTTTAGTGGTTTTGGGGGTATTTTTGGGAACAATTTTTTCAGGTTCGGGTCAGTGAATCAGTGTAGTTCCTGGTCCGGAGGGGGAGATAGCGGACCCCCCGTTTTTTTCGGAGGGGGAGATAGTGTACCCCCGAGGGGGGGGGGAAGACCCAAATTCGGGAAAAAGTCACTTTTTGAGGGAGAAAATTTGACCTATTTTGCCCCTTTTTGGAAAAAATTCTTCATAAAAAGGGTATTTTGGCGACTTTTGAGAACATTGACCTGAAAATCACACATATTAGGCCTAAAAATGCCCATTTTAGGCCTAAAAATGGCCATTTTAGGCAAAAATTGGGGGAGATGGTGTACCCGGAGGGGGAGATAGGGGGATAGTGTACCACCCGAGGGGGAGATAGCGTACCCGAGGGGGGACCCCCCCCTCCCCCTCCAGGAAGGAACTACACTGCAGTGAATTAATAGAGGCCCCCCGGAATAGAGCCCCCCCCGTAATAGAGCCCCCACCAAAATGGGGTCAGTGAGTTAATAGAGCCCCCCTTCTATTTAGGTTTTTACGGTTACACTGGGTTCAATTGAGGGTAAGGCAATAAATGGGGGGTTCTATTTCCGACAATACGGTAGGCATTTTTGGGCATAAGATGAGTGATTTTCAGGTCAATGTCGTCAAAAATCGCCAAAATACCGCATTCCATAAAATAGAGCACCCAAACAAATAGAGCCCCCAAAAATACATCCCCTTCTTAAAAGGGGTCAGTGAAAAAAATAGAGCCCCAAAAATACGGCCCCCCAACTTGGAATTCCCAGCTTATGTACAACGTCTGCGGTCACTGTAGTGGGGGGGGGGGAGGGGGGGGGATTCCCCCCCCCCTAAGGGGTATCTATCTCGAGCCAACCCTGTGGGGGGGCTGGGGGGGAAGGGTATCTATCTCCAGCCGACCCCAAATGGTATCTCGAGTAAGTAGATTTATGGTTTTCAAAGGCAAAAATAGGTGTTTTTCGACCTCGGGACCCCTAAAAATCGCGCGCTCCGCGCGCAGACACCCAAAAATGGTCATTAAAGGCCAATTTTCGGCAAAAATGTCAAAAAATACCCATTTTTAGCCCAATTTTGCAGTAAAATTGCATGCAAAAACGGCCTTTTTTCGCCTTTTGACGGACCATAGGGGTACCTTGGGTAGCCTCTGGGGGGCATAGTAGTGGCTGGGGGGGGGGTTGGGGGGGGGGGGGTTACCCCCCCCTCTCAGTACTTACCTACCACAAAACCCGAGGGGGGGGGGTTGGGGGGGGGTTGAGTACTTACCTCTCACAACTCCAAATCATACCTCTCACAAGCAATTTTATACCTTTTTAAGGCAAAAATCGGTGTTTTTCGACCTTATTTTCCCAAAAATCGCGCGCTCCGCGCGCAAACCCGCCCATAATACCTATTTTTAGGCGATTTTCGGCGAAAATTTTGAAAAAGTACTATTTTTACCTCAATTTTTGGCCAAAATTGTATCACAAAAACGGTGTTTTTTCGCCTTTTTGGGTGACCAAAATCATACCTCTCACGCTTCCGGTCCCAACCCCGCATCATACTTACCTCCCACACATGGGCCTGCCACCACACTGCTGGGGGGTATCTCGAGTAAGTCCGAAACCTTCCCCCCCTAGGGTATCTTGGGTCGATTGGCCTGCCACCACACTGTCTGCGGTTGAGTATAGGATGACCGATGACGTAAAAAGCCTTTTATGGAAGATCTGCACCTAAAAACACTCATGACCAGTAAAACCGTGACAGAACTCCACTTTAGGCCGGTATACTTGCGGGCCGGAAAAAAAACCGTTTTTTTCGAAAAAAAACCGAAAAAACCGTTTTTTTTTCCGAGGCCCGGAAAAATACGTTTTTATTTTTCCGGAAATTTTTCCAAGTGGCAACTTTTGGAAAAAAAACGGTTTTTTTTTCAAAAATTTCCGAAATATTTTCAAAGGTTGCAAAAGGATGTTGTCGTGAGCTTGCAAATAAAATTTGAAATTTGAAGTCAATAATGTAAATCGGTGCTCTGCTAAACAGTTCAAAATGAGCACTTTTTAATCTCCAAGTCCATTTTTAGCCTGTTTCAGGCCATTTCCTGACAAAGTTTTCTCCAAAATAGCCGTTTTTGGACCATGGGTATCCTTAAGTACTGGAAAAATATTTGGAAAAAAACGGTTTTTTTCCGGAAAAAAAACGGTTTTTTTTTCAAAAATATATTTTGCGGAAAAATACGCAAGTATAGGCAGGGGCATTTTTGGGAACATTTTTTGAGATTTCGGGCAGCGAAAAAATACAGCCCCCCAAATAGAGCCCCCAAAAAATACAGCCCCCTAAAAGGGGTCAGTGAAAAAATACGGCTCCGCCCCCCCCCCCTGCCTATGGGTGGGCACAATACCCAATACCCAATACCAATACCACCCAGTGTAGTTCCTGGTCCGGCGCGGCGGTTAGTGTACCTACCCCTTTTTTCCGTGAGGCGGTTAGTGTACCTCCCTGGGGGGGGGGAAGGGGGGGGGAAGACCCAAATTCAGGAAAAAGTCACTTTTTGAGGTAGAAAATTTGACCTATTTTTGCCCCTTTTTGGAAAAAATTCTTCAGAACAAGGGTATTTTGGCGACTTTTGAGAACATTGACCTAAAAATCACACATTTTAGGCCTAAAAATGCCCATTTTAGGCCTAAAAATGGCCATTTTAGGCAAAAGTTGAGGCGGTTAGTGTACCTGACGCGGCGGTTAGTGTACTAGTGTACCTTGGTCGCGGCGGTTAGTGTACCTTAGGGGGGGGGGGGGGGGGGGCCCCCCCCCCCCCCCCCCCCCCAGGAACTACACTGATACCACCCAATACCAATACCAATACCAGTGCTTGGTATTGGTATTGGGTGTAATTCTGGTATTGGGTATTGGGTATTGGTATTGAAGCTGGCCTGGTATTGGTATTGGGTATTGGTATTGGGTTTGCCAAGGTATTGGGTCAAAACCAATACCCAATACTAATCCAGGAAAACCCAATACCAAACCAATACCAAACCCAATACCTGACTCAAAACCCAATACCAAACCAATACCAAACCCAATACCAACCAACCCAATACCAGACCAAAAACTCAATACCAAACCAATACTAAGACCAATACCCAATACTCAATACCAATACCAACCCAATACCCAATACTCAATACCAATACCAACCCAATACCAAACCCAATACCAGGCACTTCAGTAGTATTGATCTGGTATTGGGTATTGGTATTGGTATTGGGTCTCACCCGGTATTGGTATTGGGTATTGGTATTGGGTCACCAATTTGGTATTGGTATTGGGTATTGGGTATTGGTACAGGGCCGGTATTGGTATTGGGTATTGGTATTGGGTGTCAAAAGTGGTATTGTGCCCAGGCCTACCCCTGCCCCTTGTTTTTTAGAATTAATTGACGTTGACGCCTGACGGTACCCTTTTTGTTGAGAGTTTTTTCCAAAAAGGGGCAAAAATGAGTCAAATTTTCGACCTCAAAAAATGACTTTTCTCCAAATTGTGGTCCTCCCCACCTTTCCCCCCAAGGTGGGAGCAAAAGCCCAAAATCGCAGCCCGGTCCGCCCCGTATTTTTTATCTCATATTAGAGGTGCAACAAAATTCTCTTTCTTTTCGTTTTCCCGTCCTCCTGCTGTGACGGGTGATGCTGCTCGGGCCAGAGGTCGCAATCGGGCCGGGTTTGGCCGGCCCGGCCCGGCCCGAGCCCCCAAATCTCCGGCCCGGCCCGGCCCGGCCCGACCCGTACCCCCAAATCTCCGGCCCGGCCCGGCCCGAACTCCCAAATCTCCGGCCCGGCCCGGCCCGAATTTTTGGCTCAGATTTTAACCCAATTTTTGTCATAATTTTTGCGATTTTTGAATCAATGTTTTTGTTGAAATTTCATTGTTTTCCATGAAAAAGTCGCCAGATAGACAATACCAATGGTGTGGCTGGGGGGTCCCCCCTAGGTACAGTAGGTAGATGACGCGCCATCCTGGTACAGTAGGTAGATCGCCGCCCCCCGGCTGGTACAGTAGGTTGCTATTGTTGGCTCAAAATTGTATAAAATCCATATTTTTCATTCCAAATAATCGAAAAATTTTGAGGGTTTTAGAGTACATTTTCATCTAAACTTGGACATAAAAAATTTTGTTCCCCCCTAGCTCGGCCGGTCGGTACAGTAGTAGGTTGATTTCAGGCCTTTCTGGTGGTACAGTAGGTTGATTGCACGCCTGGGTAGCCACACGACTGGACAATACTGATCACTTACTTGCTGAATCCGTCCGAAATTTTAGTATTTTGGACAAAAAAACCCTACTTTTTCAGTAAAATAAGTCACTTCAGAAGCTTCGGGCCGGGGTGCCCGGCCCGGCCCGGCCCGACCCTCCAAATCTCCGGCCCGGCCCGGCCCGGCCCGAGCCAAAAGCCCAAAATCGCGGCCCGGCCCGGCTCGGCCCGAGGTCGGGCCGGCCCGATTGCGACCTCTGGCTCGGGCAGCAGGGCATCATCATCAGTGTGACCGCTGCATTGTTTCAAACTCTCCAAAATGCTTTGCGTTAACAGTTCACAACTAACAAATGCAAAATAAGCACCATGAACAATTGATTATTCAATCTACAATTGACATCTTTCCTTGTGTTCTGTGAATAGAAGTTTTCATTTTTCACTGACATGGCTTGACTAACATTGACAAAGAATAATCATTCCACCGAACAGAGAGCATCATCGTAATTCAATCTCCACATCATACCATGACCGTAATCTTTCTTTTGCTGCTCCTATCCGCTGTGCAATTTACATTGGCGCGACAAAAATACAAACTGCAAGTCCGCGAATGTTGGTGAATTCAGGTTCACACATTGCATCACGCAGCAACATTATCAAAGCAGGTCATTTCAGCAATATTACAATCGAATGAATCAACAGTGGTCGATATCAACAAAACTCGAACAGAGGTCAAAACGACCAAACTCGATTGCGGTAATCCAGCCATTCAGCCTGACGTGCATGTTCCTCTGCCCAAAGTGGACGACGATGACGATGACCACCAAACACATATTCCAACCATATTTTGTAAGATTTTTACCGGCTTATTTGTCCATATCGCAAATTTGAAAAAAAAATTTTTTTCAGACGGTGAACAGGCCATTCCGCACAGTTGGCCGTGGATAGTGCGTGTGGCCGTTCAGAGCGATAGATGTCACTAATCCGGGGTGTTAAAAAATCTATTTTAATATATTTTTTAATTCCGGTGTTTTTTGATTTCCATAACAGCCATTATTTTTGGCAGGACAGCCTCGTTCAGTGCTGTGGCTACTTCTGAGGTGGCGGAGATATTGTACCAAAAAAGGGAGGTACTGCACCCAGAATTTGTTGGGGGAGGGGCGAGGATCCGATTTGGGGAGGGGGTGGGGGAAGGAATTTTAGGGGGAGATACTGTTCCATACTACTTTCGCGAGAATTCAATTTTTATGCATAGATCGCGCCAAGCGCGTAAATTTTCGCACCTTTGGTCGATTTTGACCCGTTTTTTAGCCATTTTGGACCAAGAAAAAGGGTACTTTTGGGGTGAAATTTTGGCAAAATTCCTCAGCGCGGGGGACTACATACCGTACCGGCGAGGGGGAGATGTTTTACTTTTGGGGGCCCCTCACACCCCCCCCCAGCAACAGCACTGCCCTCGTCCAACGTTTCATCACGATAGTCATAGTGTTTTTTGGCAGAGCGACATTTTTTGTGTTCCCCAAAGAAAGTCGAAACATCATACATAACGACAAAGAGAGAGACATATTGTCTGTAATCAGCAGATTTCTCTGAGGCATGCATCAGGCAAATTTTAATTTGTTCTCTGCGTGGGCGCTGACAACAAACTACTGCGTGGTTTGGCAATGTGTCAAATGCACGACGCACTTCCAAGTACATAATCAACACATAGCTTGGACATGATCAAAACCAGATACTATCAAAACAAAGTTGTAATAAAAGTAAAACTCAAAAAAAGGAAAGATTAAAAATAAATTAATCAAGAGTGCAGTCAACGTGCGACTTTTTTTAACACCCCCAAAGTCAAGTCCGGTTCGTGCGGCGGATCGATCCTTGATGCACATCACGTGATCACTGCTGCACATTGTTTCGATAAATTCAGAAAAAACTTCAATGCATCCGGGTTCAGCCACCTTTCCGAGAAACAGCATAATTGTCCTGCTATTTTTAAGCGACGGCAAAGTTTTCTTTCTCAGGCGCGATATCAAACGAATCCGAGTATATTACGGCATGCATGACTACAACAAACGAACAACC
The DNA here is from genome assembly GCA_030248065.1 of Rhynchonema sp. JSB1_4. Taxonomy (NCBI): domain Eukaryota; kingdom Metazoa; phylum Nematoda; class Chromadorea; order Monhysterida; family Xyalidae; genus Rhynchonema; species Rhynchonema sp. JSB1_4. The sequence goes on from JASAMV010001312.1 coordinate 18,930, forward strand.
GAACCGTACAAATCTCAACTAGCCCGTCCCAACTTATTAACGATACATCCGGATTACAGTCACAAAGATTCCGATATTAATGACCTTGCCGGTGAGTTGACATCAAGATGTGGATGTTTATAAGATTGACAAAATACACAAAACATTGCCAATTTCATTGCAGTGCTGACATTTTACAAACCAATCCCAATGACCGATAAAATCAACCGAATATGTCTTCCCAAAAAGCCAATAAAGATCGGCGAAAGGTGTTATGTTGCTGGATGGGGATTAACTGAAAGTAAGGAGTGCGAAATTTAGTGTGAACTATTTAACACGTAGATTGATGTTCCGTTACAGACATAGTTCAAAGCAGCATACTTCTGCAAGCCCCCGTCGACATAAAGGACCCAAAAGATTGCTCAACCAAAGAAACGAACCCCCAGTTTGATGGTAATCGGAACATTTGCGGTGAAGGATTTGCAAAAGCTGAAACGTGCGCCGTAAGTTGCAAATATCGGAAACTACAGTTCACTTTTAGAAGAGCAACCGGAGAAAATAAAAGACTCGCAAAAATAACAGACGCGTTTTAAAACTATATACTGGCACATTTCTTGCTAATCCAATGCGACAATATGCGAGAATTTAACTGTGTGCGAAACATCACCAAAGCTTGGTTTACATCATCAAAGGGCGATTCTGGCGGGCCACTGATGTGCAGGGACCCTCAGAATGACCGTTGGGTGGTTCAGGGTCTCGTCAGTCACACGTGGTTGGCCAAGCCGCGGAATTACCAACACTGCGACGTCCATCCGACAGGATATGTCAATGTGCATAACTATGCCCCATGGATTGATAAAATTCTACAGTAAGAGATTTTCACAGTTGTCTTGAAATTTTTATTTAAAAAATGCAATTATTTCTTATTCTTCAATTTGCTACAGCCTGACAATCAAACAAGACGAAAGCGATACTCCAGGACTTCAGTTTGACCCAATCATGGGCACCTCCAGTACCAACAAGTCTCTCCTTCAAAGAAATGCACCGGCCCCAATAATTGCATTCATGCTGATGATATACTATCTGACCAACCGTTGATTGATTATTTCCAAAATCAAGACATAAAAATTTCTAGATTTAAGCTAATTGATGTAATAGTGCCTCATAGGTTCCCAATCCCAGCTATACTGATTGATTGTACAGACCAATTGAAACTGATGTGACAAACATATTGGGACAGATACAAACCAGAGCATCAAAACGTGGAATAAACCGTGCTCAAAAATGGACATCTAAACTTATTTTTTTCGTTCCATTCAGCTTTTGGTAATATCATCAAATCACAAATCAAAAAGAGTTATGACGGACATCGACTTGGCAATAATCGGTACACCGAAGGTCAGTCATTAAGAAGCATCTGCACAAACCAGGACACCACGTCCCCCGTGCTTAGAAGACTGTCAAGAACCAGACCTGCGTTATTTTTTACATTGGCATTGCTGGAACCGCGTAGAAGTGCATTTGTAGCATGTCGATCTCTTGTCATCATGCCCACTGCTTATGGCTGTTTGATGATCGTAAGATGATCCGATGTGGCGAGAAACGTTCCTCAGTTCAAGGCGATGCATATTTTCGAAAACTGTTGAAATGTTTTGTCCGAAATGGAAACCCTCGCGATAGTTATGAATCGTAATCAGTTTTATTTCGCCCATTGATCAGAATCAGATATTGATAATCCAACATATCATCACCTAGCTTTTTTTATTACTTGTCAGAGTTACTTGCAGCAGGAATTGGTAATCTTGGGGTACAGCATTTCCTGTGACCAAATTTTCAAAATAGTTGAATAGGGGTTATCCGTTAATCAATGGTTGATCAGATAGTACGTCATCAGCAGGTACGTAGCGAGTTGGGCATTGCTTTGAAGGAAGGACTTGGTGCTGGTACCCATGTCAAAGAGGAATGGTGATCGTTTAAACTCGTCCGGCACGTCTCCGATTAGTGAGCTGTTAAATTGACGAAAGGTTCATGTTTTTGAAAAAAATGCATGCTCACAATGGGCGCCAGTGATCAAAATTTGCCAAAGAAACCGACTGTCTTACTGAAGTGTTTTATCGATCCATGGTGCATAGTTGTGCACATTAACGTATCCGGTCGGATGGACGTCGCAGTGTTGGTAATGTTGTGGCTTGGCCAACCACGTGTGACTGACGAGACCCTGTAGCACCCAACGGTCACTCTGAGGGTCCTTGCACATCAGTGGCCCACCAGAATCGCCCTTCAAACAACACTAGGTGTACACAATCGAGGATTCAATTGCAACCAGAATTCAAATGCTTGCAACTCACAGCGCATGTTTCAGCCTTTGCATATCCTTCACCGCAAATGTTACTTTGACTGTTAAAATACGGATTCGTTTCTTCAGTCGAACAAGCTTTCGGATCCTTTATATCGACGGGGGCTTGTAGAAGTAGGGTGCTTTGTATCAGGCCTGAAATGAAACATCAGATAAATGTTTTACAATGATCAATGTCACAATCTTACTTTCAGTCAATCCCCATCCAGCGACAAAACACCTCTCGCCAGTTGATATTTTTCGTTTGGGAAGACAAATTGGACTTATTTTATCGGTCATTGGGATTGGTTCGTGAAACGTCAGCACTGCAATGAAGTTGGCAGAATTATATTTCATTGCCTTCGTCTTTGCTATTCTTTTGACACGCACCGGCCAGATCATGAATGTCAGAATCTTGGGTACGGTATCTTGGATGTATCGCCAGCTTGATAGGACGGGCCATTTGCGACTTGTACGGCTCCGTTGTTCGTTTGTCGAAATCATGTATGCCGTAATAGACCTTGATTAGTTTGATTTCGGGTCTGAAAAGTCAGTAGTTAGTTGTCCTTTAAATGCAGTTAGAAAAAATAGCGAGATCAATAACGAACCCGGATTCGTTGAAATTGTTTCTGAATTTGTCAAAACAATGTGCAGCAGTGATCACGTGATGTGCATCGAGGATCGATCCGCCGCACGAGCCGATTCTAACTTTGGGGGTGTTAAAAGAACAGAAAAAGTCGCACCATGATGGCGCACAGGAAGAATTTATTAATTTTTTTTAATTTTCCGATTGTTGAACTCTACTGTCATGCAAGTGACATCCAACGTTGATCATGCCCGAACCGAACCGTTTTGAGTGTCTATTTCAATGCGTGTCGTGCCTTTTACCCAGTGCCCCACAACCGTTTGTTGGCAACGTTCAAATAAGATGACAATGTATAGGCAATCCGCCAGCTCATGGCACTCGTACACACAGGCTATGCTACATTACTGCCGTCAATGAATGCATCTATTCTCTGCAGTTATCCGTTGAAACACCCCCAAATTTTACAGCAAGGCGGAAAAGTGTTATATGTCAAGTAGCAAATGAAAACCGGATAAATTAAAAAGCGATCATCAAAGCATGACACTCGCTCAAAATGTTCATTTTGTTTAGAAAATAGCGTGTGCTGCTGCATGCTTGTGTGTATAAAAAGTGCTATGAGCCGATGGATTGCCCATACCCGAGGCCTATTCTCCAAAAAAACACAGCCATCATTGCAATTAATCAGAAGCATAAAATTGTACGACATTTTTGACAAAAAAACGTTTTTCAACACCCCCGATCAATGACAATAGTTCCTATCGCCGGGCACTCGCACACGCACAATCCAAGGCCAGCTGTGCGGAATGGCTTGTTGGCCATCTGAAGAAGAGGGAAACCTTGTGATGTTTTGATGTAACAATGTATAATCTTTTAAAAGCTTACAGAATATGGTTGGTACGTATACACGTGGCAAGTCTTGGTCGTCGGACGCCTTGCGTGGTGGGGGACTATCTGGTTGAATGGCTGGCTTGCCACATTCGATCACGGGCGCCTTTTTGTCACCTGGTGCAGTCTTGGTGGATTCAGATTGGACTGAAACATGTAATGAACTTGGGCATAAGTTGTTGTGTAAAAGACATTGCTTGTTTTTTCATCGGTTTCCTGGACACAAAGAACGTTTACCTTTGGTTAAGTTCACTAACCATTGTTAAATTGTTTTTCGTGATTTTGTCGCCCTTGCGTAAAATGCACAGCGGATAGGAGCAGTAAGGGATAGATTATGGTCATAGTTAGGTTTGGAGGTCGGATTACGATGATGCTGTCTGTATTGATCCTAAGTTTACCTGGCAAAGTTCGCCAAAGTCAGTGAAAATGGCTGAATTCGCAGTGAAACAGGATTGGTCTGAATTGCAAATCCATGTTCAATCGTTTAAGGTCGATTTATACTTCTGACTTCCGGGAAGTAGAAGTCAAAACCCGGAAGCCAACCACGCAGAGCACACAAGGCCCTCCCCCCTCCCCCCCCCCCCCCCCCGACTATGCTAGCGAAAAATGAAAACACTTGAGCGCATTTTTTTATCTTAAAGATCAAAGCTTTGATCTTTAAGGATACTTTTAGCGATGCTCTTCTTTCAGATCCATATATAGTAATCTGTTAATTGCATTTCATATAATTTACATACATGAAAATAGTCTATCACACTGTTTGCAATATCACATTGAATCAAAGAAGGCATTTAATGTTAAACCGTGAATGTAAGCTTGTGTAATGAGCAGCACCAGTTGAGCATAAGCAGAGCATGAAAAGAAGAACATTCCATTGTTATGTCGTCTTCGCAGGTCTCGTCTGGGTGTGGTGATCAATTTCCTTGTTGAATTTTTCTGTGGCGAGCTAATGCCCGACGCTCTAAAAAATTAATAAGCAGCAAATTACTTAAGTGGCACTTCAGACGATGCCAGAATGTATGGCCAATCCATCGGCTCATGGCACTTTTAGACACAACGCATGCAGCACCACACGCCATTTTCTGAACAAAATGTACACTTTGAGCGAGTGTCATACTTTGATGACCGCTTTTTAGTTTACCCGGCTTTCATCTGCTATAGTAAATTTCTAATTTCGCTGACTCATGCATTTTTACAGACGCAGGGAAACCCCCGTTCGAAGTCGAGGCAGGCAACAAACTCAACACACAGTCAACAAGCCACGCTGCTCACACACACAGCTCGTGTGACTGAAACATTCGAAAGACACACGAGCCAGCTGCGGGAGTTTCCCTGCGTCTGTAAAAATGCAGACTTGCAACGAAATTGGAAACTTGCTATACTTGCCACAACACTTTCTGCACTGTTGCAAAACTTGGGTATGTTTCAACGAATAACTGCAGAGAATTGATTGAATCATTGACGGCAGTAATGTAGCATGTAGCCTGTGTGTGCAGTGCCATGAGCTGGCGGATTGCTTATACTTTTGTTTGATTTGATGTTCAATCCATGTCACAAAATGATGTATTCTGGTGTAAGCGGTCGGCAGTTCATCGCATTCGTGATACGCTCGTGGGCCACTCAACCACGTGTGACTGACGAGACCCTGCAGCATCCAAAGACCACTGATGATGTCCTGGCACACCAGTGGGCCACCGGAGTCGCCCTAAATGGTATATGTGCATTACTGTATTTACTTCTCCGGTTTATTTCAACCTGAACAAAACAAGATGTCTAGGATTCCCAGTTGTGCAATCACGCCGACGATGACCGGACGACGTCACCACAGTAAGCCAAAATAACAAAAACTTGAGCGAACTAACGACACAGGTCTCTGATCTGCCGGATCCTTTGCCGCACATCATCATGGTGGAGTCAAATTGCAGGTTGTATCGATGAACACATTTATTGGGGTCGGTCACGTCAACACGAGCTTGTTGCAATCTTGCGCTCACGTGTAGCTCTGGAAGATTTAATTTTCACAAATTTGAAGACAAATTAAAAACAGAATGTTCAATTACTCACCTTCTGTCAACCCCCATCCGATGACGTAACATTTTGTTCCCATCAGCGCCTTTCGATTTGGCAAACAAATGGAACTGACGTTTTTGTTGAAGTGGATAGGTCGGTTAAATGTTAGAACTGAAAGCGTTTGGTTATTAGTATTTTACATATTTTACTTTGATTCGTTCGTCCCCAGGCTGCCCAAAGTGAATAGAAGGTGTTTTAGCAATCCCAATCAAGTCAAAAATTCAGCAACCGGTAAAATCAGTGGTTTCTGTCTAAACGGTAACCTGTCTTCTCGCAGTCGCAACATCTGCTTTCCAATGGCTGTGGTGGTGCATTTGCACTGACGATGACCTAGTGCACTTGCACTTGCGAAATCAAGAGCAAGCAAAAACATACATACAATTGACAGTGAAACAATTATATCAAACCAGCAATGTCATTGACAGGTATTTTCTCCATGTCGTATCCCTCATGTATGGCTAGTCGAATCGGGTGTGACTGTTGCGACACAAATGGTTCGGTGGTTCGTTTGTCGATGTTGTGTAGTCCGTAGTAAACGTCAATGGCTCGCAATGATTCCGATATTGGCGAATTGTGACTAAAGAAACAACACTTCTTTTCAAGTGAAATCAATAGGAAATCTGACCTGTAGACCAAAGTTTGACTCACTTTCTGATGACCTTGAGGAAATTATCGAAACAGTGCGCGGCTGTCAACACGTGGTATTCGTCGAGAATTGAACCGCCGCAAAATCCACCCACGTTCGGCCCTTTTGAGGTGTTAGTCGTTGGAAATGTACAATCAATGTACATTTTCGAAGATTTTTGGATTTACGATAAAATCAGAAAGTTTCAGCGATTTTATCTTGTGGTCATGACCACCTGAGACGACCATTAACTGAATCATAATTAACCAAACGATTCTGATGGTAATTTTTTATATCAATATATGCTAACATAAGAAAATAATAATAATGTGATTTTAACACCCCAATCATCGACAGTTTGGCAGACGCAGATGCACTGCCCACGGCCAGCTGTGCGGAATAGCATTTTTGCCATCTGCAAAAACAAATACTTTGAAATATATATCTATGTACATGGTAATGATTTCCTGACCAAAATTAAACTGAGAACCAAGATTAGAATCCGATTTTAACCAACAGAATATGAGCGGCGCGCGATTTCGATCGCCGGATTTCCTCAGCCGGTTTTCGGCATTGTTGTTGGTTTCGACGTCTGGTGGGATAGCTGGCTGGCCGCACGTTGAGTTTGAAGTCGAATGTGGTTGATTTCCCAAATTGTGGAAATTGGTCTCATTCAGGTTACAAGTGAATGGCACTGCCATGTATCACTGCTATGCTTATGCATTGTGCCTCAAGTGCAACTACATGGCTGGTCTGTTTGAAATCTCGAATGAATATCACGTACCGATAGTTCGGTGTTGATTACCTTGAATCTTGCATTGAATTACGATTCCAGTGAAAGCCAGCAGCAGACCACGGTATGGCGCGTTCATTTTTGCCGGCGACATTGTGATTGTGATGCTGATTGACAGTTGATTATATGTTTTTTAATCTCAGTGAAAATGATTCAACGACAAACATGGTTTTCCACTTTTTTGAAAGATCTGCGAACATCTGTGAATTTTCTGGTTAGACGTTTCTTCAGAATGACCAGCGAAGGCAGAAGGCACCAATGATCTTTTCAAAAGATTGTTCATCTTTCTGGTTTATTCACACTCGAGTCAGATATCTTCCATAAATTGCACGATTAAAATGCAGATGCATCACTGACATTATACGAATACAGATAATATTGCTTTTCAAAAGCACTTGAATGATGAAGGTTCCAATGCTTGTCAACTACAAAACAATCATTGTGCCGTGTTCTGTTGTGCGACCATCCTGGCGTAATGACCTTGTAGCTGAATCAGATCTGTGTGGCTGCCTGGAAAGTGCCAAGAATCGCAAGCATTATGACAACGCACCGACGCCAACAAATGACCAGAACACGCTCACCAATTTCCACAATGTTCCCCTCATGTATGACCACAATTGTGTGTGCGTGTTGGATGGTTGACAGGCGATGCGCTATCTGCACACATGTACGGCCGTGACGGGCTCGATCAAGCGCTTCTTGCACCACCTGCGTGTTGTTTTGGGGTTTTAATGGCGATATTATGAAGTCAACTGATGTTTTTAGTGCGTCTTTTGTACACCGATTCACGAGGCAATTGATTGCTTCCTTCATGCAACATTTTATGTATTATTGCGGTGGCCATTTCGAGATTTACTGATGACACTAATTTCAACCAGTGTGACAGCTGTTTCCAATCAGTTTTCACAACGCACAGTGCGCCATCGTCTAATATTGAAACATTCCTGACACAAAATGACACGCGCGAGACCAAAATCTGGTCCAGACCGATCAAGAAGTACTGCATACTGTATACGTAATGAATCAAATGTAAAAGACAATCCGTCCAGTCAGGGTCACAAATAGGAACAATCACAAGGGTACCTTTTCGCTCTCACTGTCCAACGCAGATGTGGCTTCATCCAGCAACAATAGTTTCGGTCGTCTGATCAACGCTCGTGCAATCGCCACCCGCTGCTTCTGTCCCCCAGACAGCTGCGCACCTTTTTCTCCCACACGAGTCTCGTATTTCTGATGATTGTTTCAGTTTTTTATGTATTCGACATTTTGACCACTAATTTTCGTTCATCTCACCAATGGCAGGCTCATTACGAAATCGTGGATGTTCGCCTGTTCGGCTGCCAGTTTAATGTCCGCGTCCGTTACACTGTTGCCACAATGTTTCAAGTTTTAAAAAACGTTCCAAAAACGTCTTTAAATTTCAATTGGTAAATTATCCCACTTGTGTAGCGCATAGGCAATATTTTCCCTGATTGTGGCATCAAAGAGTACTGGCTCCTGTCCGACCACGGCCATACTGCCACGGGCGTGCAGAACGTTCAGATGACGCAGATCGTTGGAATCAAGTTCCTTTGAACGGTTTTGAACACGTTATTATCTTTCTTTCTTTAATTCGAAACGTGATTAAAGAAAGAAAGTTCTTTCTAACCACATAGCCATCTAACGGATCGTAATATCGTTCCAATAGAGCGAGCACGCTGCTTTTGCCTGACCCGCTGTGACCCACCTGCATGTCAGATTTTTTGGTGCAGAAACACAAAACATTTCTGCTGTTTGTCGCTTACCAGCGCCACGGTTGTGCCCTTTTGTGCGTCGAATGAAACATCGTCAAGCACATTTACGTTCGGTCGAGATGGATAGGCAAAATGCACTTGTTCAAGAGAGGCTGATCCGTCCAGGGGCTGCGAAGTATGTACATTTGTGCCAATTTAAAACTTAGTTGGCGGCTTCGGCAACTTAACAAAAAGATGAAAGTCTGTCCTACCGGTTCCTTTCCGGTCTGTGAATAATTGTCGATTTTTGATTTCGTTCCAAGCATTCGAAATATGAGACCGGCGGAAAGTTTGGCCTTGAAAAACTCCGGAAAATACATTGAAGCCCAGCCAAGCGTCTCCATTGAGAATTGCAAAGGGAAGAGAACTCTGGAATGATAATTTTGTTAACCGCGAACGAAAAAATATTTGGCCACTGAAAATAAAATCAACACTGGAACAAAACGCACCTGAATATTCCCAGTGGCGTCATAATGCCTTGAGTGACAAGATACGCGCCCCACAAAATGCAGCCGATAGCGAAAAAGTATTTGATTGAATTCACGTACGCGACAGCCACTGCGTGAACGAGGCCTTGGCGAATGCTGTGTCTGAAAGTCAATCAATAGATCAGCCAACCAATCAAACAATCTACGGAATATAATCGAACTTGTAAGGTTTATCAAGCTGCTTGAAGTATCGTTCAGCAAATCTGTCCTCCCGAGTCAATGATTGCACAGTCATCACGTTTTCAATTGCCTCTGACGCAGTCTAGAGAATACAAATTGAGGTTGTTTTGAGGAAAAAGCTATATAAAATAAACAGAATTACAAATTAATAATAGTGTGCCCAAAAGTACCTTTCCGGCCTCTTCGAATAGCTGTGTGTCACTTTCACTGGTTGCATGTCTAACCCAAACCTCGAGGAACGCGCCCGCAGCGAACAGCGGACTCAACGCTACGGCCAGCAGACCCATTTGCCAGCCTGAATTTTCAGACTTGTTTTTGGCCCAGATACAAATATATACAATAATACGTGGTAATCCACAGAATGCCGTTCAAATTCACTAACCGAAAAACACAGCAAACGTGATGCCCAGGCCGAGTGAAAATATCGACTCAACCACCACTCCCAGCCGCCAATCAAGAGCCTGAAAAATGAATTTATGTTACACGAAAAACAAACCGTTTCGCAGCTTAACAATGATTATCACGGCAAGAATTATGTTCATATTCTCACAGATTTGACATTCTGCGCATCCGTAGCGAGTCGCGTGCACAATTTGCCAGTGGAGTGGATGGGCTGATCGAAATATGACATGTCTTGCGACAGAATGTGCCTGAGCGAACAAGGCGGTAAATTTGTCTCAGATAATGTTTCATTTACAGAACAAGGTGAACTCACCTGAATGTTTTGTATCGCATTTGTTTTGTCATGCCCTCAGCGAAGTAGCCGTAAAGATAGTTCTGAGGAGTGAAGTAACCATGTGGTTTTTATCGATCAATGTCGTGGTATACTGTAACTTGGACGCGATGTATGTAAGTAGCACCTACCGTAATCAAGAAACATCCGCCATGAAACAGGCCCATCGCCACGAATGCTATCGCTGCAATTTGCGACAGAGCAGTGATCCGTTCGGGGTCAGTTTGCGCGTAGATCTGATTGGTAAAAGACAAGTGTGGTGATTAGAACGCTTTACCATAAACCTTGAAACTTGTGTAGGTTGCACTTACGTAGTAAATGAAGTTGTAGAGCATGGCCGCCAGAGGATTGACCAGACCTTCGAGCATGCAAAATCCGACACAAACACTGAGCAGGGGCCAAAACGGTCGAGCTTCGCGGAAGATCTCGACAAAAGTGGACGCCTTTGCGCTCTCTTCCTCCAGCTCGCGTTTGATGCGTTTCAGATCTGTGTCCGCGCCTGAAACATTACCAAGGGTATGGTTGACTTTTTTGGCAGGATCGTAAGGTTTATTTACTGAGGTTGATTTCTCGACTTTTTTTGTTTTGCAACAAACGGACTGGCCAATCGAACAGGATAGTGTAAAGCCATCACCGCGAAGAAACATTTTTCATCCAGAACTCTTCAGAAGTAACCGCTTAAACTTTGGATGAGTTGTGAATATTTCACGATTTACATAAAGGCAAACTACATCAACACGAGCCCGATTTCGGAGGTGATAGGCTAGTGAAACATTCATACGTGGCTGCTGATTTGGAAAACGTTACACGTTGTGGAATACAACGTGGTGCATGAGGATTTCTCTTTCTTTACGTTTTGCTGGTGCACCACCTCCGAAATCAGGCTCGTGTTGGCGTAGTTTGCCTTTTACGTATACAGAATATGTGAAACAGCATTTAGTCCGATGTTGCTCTGACCATAAACTGCAAAAGAAATCAAGACATACAAAACTGATCTGATAAACAAACAAAGATTGATTGGGCAAAATAACTACCCGCTGGTAAACCACGAGTAGGACGAACGAATTAGGAATGTGTACCGATCATTCTTCGAATGTGCATTTCAAAAAGCCAAATCAAAGGATGTGTGCCTTGAGGGCAGCCTTAAACCTGGCATAGGTGGTAAACGTATATGCGGGTGTGGTTTGAGGCCAAATACTAGACAAAATATTCAACTACCGCCAGCATTCGATTCCATATCCGACTGGATCCTCTCTCTTCGACTGTGGGATGTTGAATGCGAGTCACGTGACTTCTGACTGTCCATTGTGCGACGGTGACGCAGCTCACTGATATGGCCAGCTTTGGACTCCTCTGCGTGTAATGTTTAATTTTTTTATATTTTGTCAGTTCTAACTTCAAAACAAAGATGATTCCAACCTATTTTATTATCTTGGTTCGTATGCAACATTTGCTGTGCGTTGGCCAAGCCGTAGTACACGCCCTCCTTGGCCATCAATTCCTCGTGCGTGCCAAGTTCTTGGATTTTGCCTGAGTTGTCAAGGGAATCACCGGGAATATCGGGATAAAAGAAGATCAATCCGGAAAACTAAGTGATCCACCTGAATCAAGCGCGATGATGAGATCAGCATTGCGAATGGTCGATGTTCGATGAGCGATCACGATCGTTGTGCGACCTTGTTGAGCCTAAATGCGTTCATTTAGTCCATCAATCAACCAATCTGTGACTGAGTCACTCTATCGGAACTCAATTTTCCATACTTGATCAAAAAACCACGAATCAATCGGTCAATCACTTATTTGATCAATCTATCAATCTCGATTGGTTAATCCAATCAATCACTCGCCTTGTCCAATGCGTGTTGCACCAATCGTTCCGATGCCGTGTCCAACGCCGACGTGGCTTCATCCAACAGCAGCAACTTCGGATTGCGCAACAGCGCACGTGCAATTGCTATTCGTTGCTTTTGACCACCGGACAACTGTGCTCCCCTTTCACCCACCGGGGTGTCGTAACCCTGAAAACAACGGTTAGTTTCAAAAAATTTTGAATTGCCGCCAAGACCCTGACACATCAAGTTCCCTTCACCTCTGGCAGCTTCGATATGAATTCGTGCGCGTTCGCCATTCGACACACACGTATGACGTCATTGCTGGTCACGTGACCTGGATCGTCGGCGCCCAGCATCACGTTCTCTTCCACCTAAAATTCTGTCTCGTTAAGTTAAAATGTTCTTTTTGCTTGATGGCTTGGTTCTTTCTATGGCGCACTCTAGCGTGAGTGAATCGTGAAACATTCATTTCTGATGATTCAGTTGTGCGTTGGCATTTATTCCTATTTTCAGTCGGCTTAACTTCTATTTTCACAAAAGATTTTATCATCAGACAATTTAATTTCGCTTCATAAAATTTCATCGACAATCGGAGCATATTCGATCATTCAATCTCGTGGCAATATTTTTTGAAAACAACGTCAGCAATGGACCTGACAGGTAAAATGGTCTGGTACACATTTGGTCAGTTAATCGTAAAGGTTTCCATTTCCGCCATAAAATCATAAAAGTGGCTAGATTCCGACAACGTGAATATATTTCAGGCAATTTGCGCTGGTCGGGTCAAATGGAGTACATGTTGAGCGTGAATTCACTACTGGGCAACGTTACTGACATCAATTCTCCGTACAAGACGCATCTGGGTGAAATCACAAGGTCTTTTTTACTTTTCCGATTTTTCACGTCCTTAGACATTGCTGGTGCACGATGAAATATGCAACGTGTTTTGGCTGCTAACCCACTGCTGCGGACGGGCGGTGCACCGGGACATCGACAGTGTGAAATGCACCTGATGACCCCGAGGTCCATCTGCACGTATGCAAATAAAACATCCCTGCTGATGAAAGTGCACAAAGGATACCACAGCTTCGGCGACCAGTCCACATGATGCAGTCCCTTTTCCAGTCAAATGCACTTTGTCTGGACCGACGACCAGCTGGCCATCTATCTCAACTTGCAACCGGTCGGTCACAATGTCGATGATTGGACGATCGTCACTCATTCACATCAAATCGAGTTGATCGCTCACGACGACAGTGAACGTGAACGTGGTCTATGGATCAATCGTAGCGAATCGACCGTGTTCAATCCCGGTAGCAGCTCATGGGGCTGGGCTCCCTACATTCAGCAACGGGTTCGGGATTTGCTCACAAAGCGACTCAAACCACCAATTTGCTAATGCGCGAGATACTTTTTACATCAGCATTTCTGAGCATTTTAGCATCTATTCAATTCGAACCGCGGCATTGTGCGCAACGACAAGGTGATTGTCCGTGCTAAGTGGTTGATCAAAGACTTCTGCGTTCGACCGTGAGTCTGTTTTCGATGACATTCAGTTGATTTGATGAAACAGTGATGATCAGATCACTCAAAGCTGATTGAATTGGAAAGAAATGAGTTTCGTCTAGAAAAATCGACTTTGCCAATCCCGATCGGCCGTTCGTCGATCTGACGCTGCAAATCGGTGATCGAAAACTCTACGTCACCGGATCGGTGTGTGTGTGTGACTTTTGTGTTTGTTTGAATGTATGGTGCCAAACTTGGTCCCGACCCGACCAACCTATAGCCTTGGCAATGATGCGTCACTTTTCATTTTGATAATGTTTCGAGATCTGCTGAGGCCACAAATTTCGGACCAATGTAGACGTGGTTTATTTGCTATCAGGGAACAAGTTTTAGACATTGTCGAAATTGTTAGCGAAAGCAAGGGTCGAATTATCAAGGCAAGACCGAATCGCAAATCAAGCTTGATGCGGGACGGACTTCTCCCCTCATAGATCCTGGCGCAAACGTCGTTCGTCTTCAACGACATGATTCTGTCGTGCGTGAAACATCAGGCAGCCAGCAGCAGCGCGCAGCCAACAGAGACCAAGAAGAGAAAACTGGAGGAGGAGCCTGAATCGACAAGCGCACCGGAGGCATTGCAGTTGAAAGGTGTCGATTACAATGCGTTCGTACGTCTGCTGCATCACGTGTATCCTCCGCGAACACATGCACCGATGAACATCAAAGGTTGCAATTTCTTTTGAAAGTAAATAGTTTGACAATATCTCGTCAGAACAACAGTGACACCGCATAGCTATTTACAAGTTGAAAAATGTTTGATCTCGCAAACAAACCAAAGGAAATATGGCTTTCCCCGTTCATACAAAAGTTGAATACAAGAGGCAAACAAGTTTCTCAAGTCAAACGGAGACAGTTTGTCTGACTGAAGTTCATATCAAGTTGAAGATTCAGGCCCAACCCATATTTGTTGTAATCATCTGCAAGTGTGAAACCCTTGGATTACCACAAATATGGCTTGGGCCTGAATCTTCAACTTGATGTGAACTTCAGTCAGACAAACGGTTTCGATTAGACTTGAGAAACTTGTTTGCCTCTTGTATTCAACTTTTATATGAACAGCAAGAGCCATATTTCCATTGGTTTGTTCACTACCGACCGCGCATGCCCCGATTCATAAATGCAAATAAGTTACCGTGCCCCGATGGGCATGATAACAAGCCAGTATGTGAAGAACCCAACTCTCCTGTCTTTTATATTTTTCGACCCTTTCTTCAGACAAACAGGATCTGATACAAACACTAAAGCTGGCCGATCGTTTCGCCATTGATTTTCTGCTGAAGAAATGCGACCGAGTGAGTGAATACGATTTTCTTTTTAACGCGCAGTGAGTGTATGACCTGACCACCCTTTCAGTACCTGGTGACCGAAACAGGCAAGGGATCGATCGGCGTGAAGGAAGCACTGATTCTGACCAATCGATTCGATCGTCAACTTGCATTCACATGTTGTGCTGCCAAACTCACCAAAGACGATTATGTGATGATTGCACAGGATGAAACATTGAAATTCAAAGGCTGGGCTCATAAGGCGCTCATGGACTGCAGTCTGCGATTCATTCACAAGTGATTTTCAGTGTCAAAATATGGTTCAAATGTAGATTGGCGTTTGGGTGTGAGAAAAATGAATATTGGCTTCTTTACTGAACATTTGCGTTGTGAAAATATGATATCATGAGTTTTTTATCATGTGAGGAGTTATATTTATTGTGTTACCACTCATAGATTTGTAGCTTCGGTATGTGTTCACTTATCCTGATTTCACACCCAATGCCTGTATCGAATTTTTCGACTGATCGCTTTTTCACTGATTGCCTCTATTTTTAATGAATATTGTTGTCCAAAAAATCTGACAAAAAATGAAACCAACTGTGGCATTGAACAACACCGGTTCCTGTCCGACCATGCCGATCTGGGATCGCAGCCAACGCAGATTGAGTCGACGTACGTCATAACCATCGAGCGATACCTGACAATCAGGACGATTTGGGGGCAAACATATATATGTTCGGGTCGGGTTTTACAACTATTGAAACATCAGCCAGCTGGGATGCAGTGCGATGCGAACAACAACAAGTTGAAACGTGAAACACAAACGTTGCCACCAGCTGTTTGACTCCAGGCTCCTCAAAGGTCCCGCTGTGCGTGTGCAATGCACGACCGTTCACGAACTTCGTGCGTTTGCACAAGCAGTTATGTTTTACGCGAGCACAACAAGAGCTGCCATGTGCGTTTTGGGCTTACGTGACCATCTGGTGCATTCGCGCTGACGATGACTTGGTGCACCGTCTGTGTTGGAAAACAGGTCGAACTGAGCAACGCAGCACGCTGCACAACACTCATACACATTCGTTTCTCTCGATTTTTTTCCGCCTAACATTGTAACAACAGCCAAGTGCGCACCTGGCCAGCAATGACGTCGTAGAATCTGAGGAGCAGGTTGACGATGGTGCTCTTGCCACATCCCGATGCCCCGACCAACGCAACCACCTGACCGGGCTTGACTGAGAACGACACCTTGTTCAGCACCTGAATGCTTTCATGCGGTACTGCGCCGCGATAGTTCTGGGACTGGATTGCATCGCCCATTCCCAATGTGAGGATGTTTCAGGCAGATTTACTCATGATTTTGACTAGCGTAAAAGTTATAACGCCCCGGGCAGTTGGGCAATATACATTACTCTCACGCTGGTTCAAATCAATGGCATGGACAAATCAGTTGACGACCAACAGTGATTTCAGGTCTGCTTGGATATGCGAATGAAACATCTCTGAACTCAACGTTGCCCTCGCTCTGCATTAGGAACATTCCATCTTCGGAATCCGCGTCGATTTCCGAGTCCTGAAAACGGCGATTCCCAATGAGATTCGAATTCTGTGTATGACATAGCCCGAAATCTCTGTCTCGGACCACTGTGCCACACGCACCCGCACGCACGTACCCTGTCAATGACTTCATAAACACTGGACGCCGATGCCTGTGCTGCAGTGAGACTCGCAAATTGTGGCACCGCAACACCAATCGAGAACGAACTGGACATTATGCTGAAGAAGACCTGTAGAAAAGATTTGGATTTTACATAAAACATCTGACAATAAGGGTCGAAAATATATGATGTTTCAGAAAAGAAGCAAACGATAAAAAAGGGTTATTCATTGACCGTGAAAACGACGCCTTTTTCAAATTCCTCGTCCAGAATCAGTGTTGCACCGTACCTAGGATCAAAGAAGAAAATATGAAGACATTAAGAATATCAAACAAAAAAACTTATTGTTTTCCCTTCGTAACAACTATAAGCCTCACCAAAATGTCAGTCCATATGAGGCGTACATCAACACAATGATTAGGAACTCCGATGCAGCAATGTGCACAGCACGACGT
Source organism: Rhynchonema sp. JSB1_4 (assembly GCA_030248065.1). Taxonomy (NCBI): domain Eukaryota; kingdom Metazoa; phylum Nematoda; class Chromadorea; order Monhysterida; family Xyalidae; genus Rhynchonema; species Rhynchonema sp. JSB1_4. The sequence goes on from JASAMV010001312.1 coordinate 36,152, forward strand.
ACACCCTTGGCACGGCCTTTCTCCAGTGCTGCCTCGTATCTGAAACATCACGATGACCCAGCTTGAAATCGTGATCCACTCCGACACTGTGGAACAATAACTTAAAACCGGACACGGAGAACAGCTCAGAACGGCTAATTTACAGAAAATGCCTCCAGTTACTGTTTACTGAAATATTACCATGTGCAATGTTACTGTGTTACATAGTTGATGGACATGACTCGTCCCTCCCGAGTGATGGCCCAGGTGCGCTTCAAACGTATGCCTGTGCCAAACAGTACGCTGATGTGAGGTGCCATTACCTGTCACACTCATGCTGCTGTCCATTGAACGCCAGCACTGTGCGTATATTTGCGAACACTTCTTCGGCGACTGCCCCGACTTGCGAGTACCAAGCCGCCTGATCTTTTGACAGATTCTCGGTAAACTGAAATCCAGTAAATTTTGGGTCAGAATGACATCATGCGCTCACGTTTCGTTTCGAGAAAGCACAACCAAAAGTGTACAAAGAAATAAAGGTTTGAGGAACATTACTAACCCTGGCCATGAAGGCTAGAGCTACGATCATGAGCGGCATCAGTGACATTGTGACCAAGGTGAGCTTCCACGAGTAAATAAATGCGACGATGTAACCTGCGCTTTTGGGATCAGGTTAAAAAAGGAGTCACAACGATTTGATGAGCTCTTCGAAACCTGTCACAAATTGCGACATTGCCTGAATGAGCAAGCCGAGTTTGTCGCCGATGCCCTCACGCACGCGGTCAATGTTGCTGAAAATCGCAAATTTTAAAAAATAAAAAAACAGAATAAAATTGATTTTTTTCAACAAGAACAGACTCAGTCAGTTTCGTTGTGAGTGCTCCACTTGACTGTTGATCGAACCAGGCGATATTCTGTCGCAGAATCGAGCTGAACAAACGACGACGCATTTGATTGACGACTCGCTCGCAAACATACACGAAACAGGTCATCTGTAAATAAAATAAATTTTTTTCAACCTGCGGTTTCCACAAGTTCAATAATAATAGTAAAATAAACCAGCCTGAATGTAGGAAGTGACGAATATGAGCACTCCCAGGATTACATAGATTCGACAGCTCTGTTCCGTTTCACTGATGAACCCGGCCATCGTACTTCGAGAGTGGTTGGATAACGTCCAGTTGTCAGCAGCGAATAACTAAATGTATTTGATGATGAAGTGTTTTGTCTGCACACGGCGTGATAACGGTGTGTGATGTAATCATATCTGATGCATTTGTACTATGACGATGGCCTGGTGCACGGCCTGAAAAGGCGAATCGAAAGAGCGACTGGCTTGAAAAGCGGCCAATAAAAACACGCACGCACCTGATCGTATTTGATGAATGACGTAGAGAAGTCACCAATGAGGGTGGCCTCAATCGGCAAGCCAGCCCCGGTGATCAAGGCACACAGCACACCCAGTGCCAACAGACACAGGTCGGTCCATGTGGCGTAGCGGAACTGAAATGGACGTTTTAGAGTTGGATCTTTCCTTGACTTTTAAAACATCGGTATGCCTTTGCAGACACAGGTGGTGCACAGATCATCGTTAGTGTGAATGCACCGGATGACCACGTGATTTTTTGCAAAAGGTGGTCACCGGAACCGTGGTACCTTCGTGTCCATTTTTTCAATTCCGCACGAACGACAAATTTCCACCATCTTACCAACGCAAAAATCGACACCGATTTAGCGCGTTCCAATTCGATATCCTTCTCCGACGGAGTCTTTTCTTCTTCTGGTGATGTTTCAGTCTTGGAATTGGAAACAGCGCCGTAACTGTTGCTAGCAGCATCACTGGATTCGTTTGAAACATTATTCAACAATTTCTCCGACTCGGAGGTCACTAGCTCTGAATGGAGCGAAACGGCATCATTGGCTTGTGGCATGGCTAAAAATTAGGTTTTTTATGAAAAGAATCTGTGTGTTTCTTGACATGTTTTATAGAATCGCAACCAAACGACGACAACAAACATTTATCCACGCATTTAATGGACAACAGAATCAAGGGCAGGCGTGGTAACTGGTTTGAAAGTGTCAAGCAGAATCATATTGTTGAAAAGACACAACACGCATCACTGTAACTGCGGTCAACATTATAACGCGAGAATACTACTAATGAAATAAAGTGTGTTAAAATCAAATGGAATACCAATGGGGAATCTATTTGTTTTACTTGCCCCCACAGAGTACGAAAAATGGCTGAAGAATCTTGCAAAAAATCATGTCGCACAGTTGACGTTATCATCCGAAAAAAAATGGCTAAACATGATCGTGCACGTAACCTTGTGGTGTCATTTTATAAACTTCTGTTGCTCAAAATGCCAATCTAATCTACATATGCACTGTATTTCACCATCACTGTGAAATAGATTGCAAAAACATCGACATCACAAACCAGAAATAGCATCGCAGCAAAAAGCAACAAGATCGTCCGAAAAACGGCATTGAGCTACTGCGTGGGACCGAAAGTCTAAACGGGACACAGCAAAGCAAAAGTAGCACATCACAAATGAGCACACACACGTCGCACGACTGATAAGAAACAACATTGCGCACAACGAGAGACAACGACGATAACGTTTTGCAGACGTATAGAGCAGGTCAAACAAATAAAATAAACAGTGACAGACTAACGAACAAACAACGTTACCAACAGTAGTTTTTCTTCAATGTGTCACTTGAATCCATATTTTGAATGAATTCAGCCAGCTTTAATCGCACCTGCTTTGCTTGCTATAATTGGTCGCACAATGACTAATCAGAATTCCCTGACTTTCAGGTTCAACCTTAATGCTCGTATTCAAAGAACATAAGTTAAAGGACCGCTTAATAAAAAATCAATTCAAGTGCCACGCAACGAAAAGATGACGATATGAAATACCCACAATATTTGCACCTGTACCTGTACCTAATACCTGTATTTTACCTCGATTAACTTCAGTGTCAAGTGATCATCCATGGCTAAAAAAGGACCTCGAGATTGCAAAGTATCTGTTTTGCCGGCAAACAGGGTTCATCATCAAAGCTTGGCACGCATAACGCATTGATCACTTTAGGGTTTTGGCTCCTGCTGTCATAACCCTTTGGTTTGCGCCGGGAGCCACGTCAGAGACCATTTTGGTGAAGTGGTCACTGGCAGTATATAGGCAAATTACGCACACGAGCCCGATTTCGCAGCTGACCAGAGTAGTGAAACATTCATACGTGGCTGCTGATTTGGGAAATGTTACACGTTGAAGAATATAAAGTGGAGGATGATGATTTTCTCTTTCTATCAGTTTTGAATACACGCCTCGGAGCTTACAGACTCACTCAAGTTGCATCCTGGACATGTTTTATGGAAATGCAAAAGACGACGGCAACACATTTATCCACGTGTATAAATTTTCGGACACATAATCAACAACAGATACTGTTCACATATAAATACTTACGAATTGAAAAACACACTGCAGTGCGATCATTAATGGTATAATAAACAATAAAAGTGATGTATAGTAAATTTCTAATTTCGTTGCCTCATGGATTTTTTTACAGAAGCAGGGAAATTCCCGTTCGAAGTCGAGGCAGGCGACAAGCTCAACACACAATCAATAAGCCACGCAGCTGGCTCGTGTGGGTTTCGAATGTTTCAGTCACACAAGCTGTGTGTGTGAGCAGCGTGGCTTATTGACTGTGTGTTGAGCTTGTTGCCTGCCTCGACTTCGAACGGGAGCTTCCTTGCGTCTGTAAAAGTGCATGAGGCAACGAAATTAGAAACTTACTAATACTAAATGCGACCACGTGTGACTAAATGGAATGCCAATAGTGGTGAAACCATTTGTTCATTATGAAGAGTGACCACGAAAATTATCTTACCAAACAATTATAATGGGCAAGTTGGGCAATTCATTACAATTACAATTACACGGGTATTGTACCAACAACAGCAAGCGCAACATCAACGCAGCATGGAGACGATAGTAACTGCGGGAGCAGGCTATGTAGTTTGGGTTGGGTTTCGTTGGGGGCGGACTTTCGTTGAACACGGAACAAGGAATCCGGAAATATTTACATGTAGGTAAAAACTTTGATCTGTTTCCGGAGGGGGAACACCATTTACGCGGAAACTGAAATCCGGAAATATTTCCGGATTCCAGTTTCCGTGTTCAGCCTAAGTCCGCTCCAGAAACAATAAAACAAACAATCCAACAAAAAAACGCGGCACTATGCATGAATTCGACGGGAGGGGGTTAACACAGCCTTATGTATGATCGAAATAATCAATTGAGGAAATCAAAAGAGCGAGGGCTAAAATCAGGCTTTATTAATTATGCGAGTTCGTAAATAACGACAAAATATCATATTTCATGACGCACGATAAGCAATGCATGGGACAAAATAAAACAGGATAAATCGAAAAAGCCCCGAAACGCAGAAAGAGAAAATTATTTGACCGTTTATCATTCACGGCCAAAGCAGGAACAGTTGAGAACTGTCTGTGCACTTGCCCAGAGCTCACTTGACGCAGTGCTTAAATCAAACGACGTTTAGAACTGCGCTGACGCATAAGTTCTTTGTGGACCAGTGATTTTTTCGAAAGGTTAGTAAATTTGGTACAGTAGCACAGCATTGTGTTGCTGCACTGACTTAAAAATTGCAGAGGCTGGGAATCTCTGAGATCATCCAAACATAGCATTTGATTTGTGAAGTCCAAGCTTTCTACGGTACATCCTATATCAAAAAGCTCAAGGCTTGCTGGACTCTCGCCTACACCTGCTTGCTGGCGGCATTTCGCGTCGTCTCAGCGGCCCCCGTGGCTTGCAGACCCCATTTGTTGGTATCCAGAGCGAGGGTGCGGCATCTGAGCGCCGCGACGAAACCGATTCGCACCTCCGAGTGCCGAATCGAGAAATGAACAAATTGAACAGGCAATTGGCATTTGCCATTACCCACAGAAAGGTGTGCACGTGCAGCACGTTGCTCGGTCCGATCAAAGCCACTAGGAAATCAATATGTTCAATGACATTGTCAAGTTGAATGGGTATGACCAGGAATAACAGAGTAAACAGGGTGCTAATACCCAAACTGACGGTCATCTTGCGCTGTTTCTTCGCTTGCGCCTCTGAGATACGACTACTGATGGCTGCCGCACGACGTTTGTAGATGAACAACACCAGAAAATACACCACGACACTACAGAGAGCGTAGAGAATGAACATCTGCACGTGAATCGAATTGTGCTGCTTGTTGCCGGACATAGACAGCTTGCACAGACGACGGCGGTCTTGGACGTAGCGCAGGTCGTACGACAAATACGTGCCAATTGCACCGGTGATGAAGTTCTGCAGGTACGCCAGACCTGTGACAAAAAATGCGGGTGTGTCTCAGATTAACGAAGTCCATGTGCTGGATCGGCTCACCCCCTTTGAGCCTCGTGTTAGCTCAAGCCTGAGCCTAAACCCAGGCTTCATCGTCCCAGTCTAAATCTAAACTTCCCTTCCCTCGTGTATGCCTCAACCGCAGCCCATGCTTCAGCTGAAAACATCTTAACTTCGACGTAAGCCAATAAGTTACGGGAAGGAAAGGGCTGGCAAAATCAACTTCCGTAAAGATGACTGACCGACGAAAATAATCGCGTAGGTTGCGCCTTGGCTGATGTACCACATTGGAAATAACACCAACAACAAACGATCAAGGCTGATCACCAATAGCATTGCTGTTGTAGTGACTTTGTTGTACATCCAAAGAACGTTGCTCGGAACCTTAAATCAATTAATCCTTATGGTCAGACCATTGATGAATCAGCTAAGCAAACAATCAACTTACTCCCAGGCATTCCCACGGGCTTTGCGGTTCGTTGTGCTGATTCGCTTTGATGTGAAAAATTCAATAGGCGCCTGGTAATGCTTTTGGAATACATCACTAAATAGAGATCCAAACAACAGAGCAAAATGATGCCATTGAACTCGTGTGAAATAAGAAACTGGACGAACCAGCAATGATGTAAGTCAATCCATTGAGACAGTCACTCAATGCCAACCCAGCCACGAAAATGTACTCTTTCTTAATTCGCATGCCCTGAAAATAAAACATTTTGTATTAATGCTTGACTATATACATACCTCGTTCCCTGAGAGAACAGAGAACAAATTCACATACGCTGATTTGCTCTCGCGTGTCCAGCAACCAACAGCGTGCGAGCATTTGTTCTCTGTTCTTAAAGAACGAAGTTTTGTTCGGACTTTAAACTAGCGACTCAAGAATAACAGTTGTATCGTATCACTGACCTTGTGATACAAAAATTGGCAACAGGAGCAGCAGGTTGCCTCCGAACATGAGAAGACCCTGAAAGGTAAGTTTTGGCGTTAAAGGTGGGTGTCAGCGGAAGGAGTTAAAAATGTGTCAGCCAACCTCGAAAACATACACCATAAATGAACAAGCTCCTCGCTGAAAACTTTCACGAGCGGATCCACAGTTGCTAAAGTCACATTGTCAACCAACGT